>VXBQ01007044.1:23182-36062 GCA_013400175.1 Phainopepla nitens | reverse complement strand
GCCCGGCCGGCAGCGCGCCGGGGCCCGCCAAGCTCGGCAGCAGCGCCGTGGTGCCGCAGCTCCTCAACCCTCTCCTGGGCACGGGCCTGCTTGGTAAGCTCAGCTTCCCGGGCAAAATAAACCCTGGGCACGGTCGGGGAGGGAGGATTTCACCTTCTGAAATCGGCTTCCCTTTCTTTTCCTTCGTGTCGTTGCCGCTTGTTGGTGGAGAAAACGTTAATTGTTCGTGTGAGGAATTTAAACCGCGTTCTGCTTTCATTCCGTAATGTTTAATATTGATCTTGGAAATTATTAATTCTGCCACCGAGACCTACTGAGTCCGCCTGAAAATTGTGTGAGCAATTGGATTTATTTCATTGTTCGAGGAGCAGCAGCTCGGGAGCGTCCCTGGGTCAGCCCTGAGTGGCAGCACAGGGTTAGTGGGAGCAGCTGTGCTGGAGATGTCGAACGATCAACGTCCCAAAACAAGTGATGAAAAACACCTTAAATACAAAGGTTTTCCCTCCTGGGTGATGATTTTTCAGTAATTTTTACCAAAAAGATATAATAGGTACTCCTAGGTAGGTACTCCTCTGTTTGTAATCTACTCCTGGTGAGAATTAAGTAATAATGAAATAATAATGAAATAATAATGAAATAATAATGAAATAATAATTAAATAATCCCTCACCCCAGCCTAAATGGCTACAGTGAACTCAACCTACTTGGCGTTTTCCATACAAAAAACATCTAACAGTGATTTCTAAAATTGAAATTTTAAGTAAAACACAAGATTTTAATTTTAAAAAAGAAACAAACTAGAAAATGGATGTATTTTAAGCTTTATTATTGCATAAAGTCAGGTTCGACTTATGTGCGTTTATTGTTGTTTTAGAGCTAAAATGTTCACGTAAAGTGAAATTTTCTTGTAATAGAAAATGTTCATTCAACTTTAGAATGTGAAAAAAGAGTTGTGTGACATGGCTGAGCCAAAAAGCCTTTTCTCCTCCTTCATAGTTGGTGAGAAACTCATTTTGTTTGGGGTTTAAATGATTGTCCCTTTCTCTGTCTCTCCCCTCCTCATCCCCCTCACCGCCCCAGCACTGTTAGGTGAGATTCCAGGGCCTGGAATTCCACAGGAGCTCCTGCTGCCCTCCCTGGCTGTTCCAGGAGTCCTGTCAGGAGAGGTGACACAAAACACCCACCAGTGGAGAATCAAAGGGCAGGAGAGCCCCTGAGGATGCAGGGGAGCAGGGCTGTTTTCCAGAGGTTTCCTTGGCAATTGGGGTGCAGGGAATTGCTGAGTGGTGTTTGCCTGTGCTTGCCTTGCAGGGGAAATGTCATCTCTGAACACTACTCTGAACAACCATCAGCTCAGCCATCTCCAGTCGCTCCTCAACAACAGTCAGATGTTTCCTCCAAATCAGCAGCAGCAGCAGCAGCAGCACCTTCTCCAGGGCTACCAGAACGTGCAGGGCTTTCAAGGCCAGCCCCAAATTCCTGGCCCAGCCAACAACCCAAACCCCATGGCGTGTCTGTTCCAGAATTTCCAGGTAGAAAACAAAATTAAATCGGTATTCAAGCAAGTGTGCAGCTCTCAGGAGGTAAAATCCCATCCTCCAGAGTTTGGGTTTCTTTGCTGATTAAGACAATATCATTTATATAATTACATGTGTACTGTATACAGTATATTCTTTCAGTAACTGATGGCTTTTGCAAATCAGGAACATTTGTTATTGAATTTTTATCTCTTTCTCCTCAGGAATTTGGTTTAGTTGCTTTGGAAAGAGTTATGCTGCATGTGTCGAACAAAGTTCCTCTACATACTGACAGTCACTACAGAATTTTAACAAAACTCTTTTCCATCCCACAGAAATGATCCTAAATTCTCATTTAGCCCATTCTGATAATTCAGCAGTGAGAAATAAATACTGATAGCACTTTGCAGTAATTAGAAACTGAATAAGTTGTTATAAGTGACTGTGTGCACCAGTCCTGTTGTATTCCCACTGAAATGGGATGGAAGAGCTGTGATGGGGATTGTGCAGCCTGGAAAAACAGGGATTGGAGTGAATAAAAAATGGCAAACTGGGAAAAAATGAGACTTCCCTGCTCCCCACATAACACAGTTAATCCTAATGCAGCTTGGGTATCGGCAGAGCAAAAGCAGGTGACAAACCCAGGGTGCAGGTGGGAATTTGGTGTTCCTCAGGATGGCTGCACAAGTGCAGCTGGGAGGAGAGGAATGCAGAGGGGCCAGGCAGTGCCTTCACCCTTCCAGGAGGGAAGAGGAGCTGTGGAGAAGTTTCCCTGGAAAATCTCAGTTCTCTGCCTGTTCTGTTCCCTCTCTTGTAGGAATTTTGGTCGCTTTATCCCAGTATTTTTTTTTTTTGTGTCACATTCCCAGTTATATAAATAGTCACAGTAAGTAGCTAAAGGGCTTTTGGAATATTTTCCCTGTGGCTTTTACAGTTTTTTGCTCTTGTTGATTTCGTGTTCCCTGCCTGTGGATGTGACAAGGAATGGGCAAAGCTCAGGTGTCTGAATCTGGAGGTGCCAGTTTGCTGTGGCAGGGCCTGGCCTAGAGCACAGGGATATTGGGGACTGGGGTCTGTGAGATCCCATGGGAAAGGCACACAGCAAAGGGGAAAACAGGAATGTGGGCCAGTTCCAAAAGCACAGGGATGGCATTCAGGAATTCACTGAGGAGCACACAAGGGCAGAAGCAATGTTTGTGTTTGGGAAGGAAAGAAAGGGAATAGTTGAGAGCAGAACTCAGAGGCTGTGGAGTTGAGGTCTCTGCTCCTCTGGAGATGCACAGACCACACCTGGATGGGATCCTGTGCTGCAGCAGGAGGTTGGATTAGATCAGCTCAGCTGGAGAAGGCTCCCAGGAGGCCTCACAGCATCTCCCAGTGTCTGGAGGGGCTGTGGGGAGGCTGGAGAGGGACTGGAGAGACAGGACAGGAGGGATGGGTTCAAACTGAGAGATGGGAAATTTAGATGGGATATTGGGAAGGAATTCCTGGCTGGGAGGGTGGGCAGGCCCTGGCCCAGGTTCCAGAGAAGCTGTGTGTGCCCCTTGGAAGTGTCCGAGACCAGGCTGGACACTTGGGGCAGTGGAAGGTGTCCCTGCCCATGGCAGGGGGTGACACTGGGTGGGTTTTGAGGTCCCTTCCCACCCAGACCATCTCTGTATCAGAAATACCGACCTTGGTGAAGTTGTTTAGGACTTGAGAGAAAACAGGAGCCTGCTGATGCAAACTCTGAGACAGTGCTTCTGTTTTCCTCTAAATGAGGATTTTCATTCTCTCTCTACCTTGTTCAGCGTGAGAATTCGTACCTGGTGTAGAACAAAAGGGAATGTGCTGTAATGAATAACCAGAGAGTTTATCTGCTGAGCTCCAGCTCGAGTTGGAACAGCAATTCCCATCTTCTCCTCTCCTTTCCCCAGGTGAGGATGCAGGAAGACGCCGCCGTCCTCAACAAAAGAATGATCACCCAGATGGGAATGGCGCCGGTTCCCGAGAGCTCCAACACTCTCCTCCCTCCCTTCCAGGAGCCCCCCTGCGACCTGCAGCAGCGACCCGAGCCCTCCCTGGGCCAGCAGGCCAAGGACAACGCCAACGCCGCCGCGGGCGACGCCTCGGTGGACGCCATCTACAAGGCGGTGGTGGACGCGGCCAGCAAGGGGGTGCCGGTGGTGATCACCACGGCCGGCTCCAGCTCGGCGCAGCCGAGCCCCGTCCCCGCCCTGAGTGCCATGAGTGCCTTCACAGCCTCCATCGGGGACCCCCTGAACCTGTCGGGCCGCGGCGCCCGCGCCACGCGGGCCCCCAAGGGCTCGGAGCACGGCAGGGGCTCCGGCGAGGGGGACGCCTGCGACTATTACAAACCCGCCGCCTGTAACACGCCCAAAAAGCAGTGGGAAGGGGAGCAGAGCCCCGTGGGGGAGATCAGCAGGTGGAAATGCGAGGAGTTCCTGGAGCACTCGGCCCACGTCCACGGCAGCCCGTGCCGCGAGAGGCCCAACAACGTCTCGGCGCTGCTGCAGGGGGAGCAGCACCAGGCCCTGCTGGCGCCGCGGAACTGTCAGAGCGAGAAACTGCTGGAGGAGAATTTCAGGTATAACCATTACAAAAGAACTATGATGAGTTTCAAGGAAAGACTGGAGAACACTGTGGAACGATGTGCACACATCAACGGGAACCGCCCGCAGCCCAACAGGGCCTTCGGGGAGTTGCTCAACGCTTCCAAACAAGACCCGATCCTGGAAGAGCAATCTCCCAGTTCCTCCAATAGCTTGGAGAGTTCCTTAGTGAAAGACTACATCCATTACAATGGAGATTTTAATGCCAAAAGCATTAACGGGTGCGTGCCCAGCCCCTCGGATGCTAAGAGCATCAGCAGCGAGGAGGAGCTGCGGAACCCCGAGTCGCCCTCGTCCCACGAGCTCCTCCACTACCGGCCGAGGACGTTTAACGTGGGCGACTTGGTCTGGGGCCAGATCAAAGGACTCACCTCCTGGCCTGGCAAACTTGGCAGAGAAGAAGAGGTTCACAATTCATGCCAACAGAACGCTGAGGAGGGGAAGGTATATTTATATCTCTACGCACATCTCTCTCTCTCCCTCTCTCCCCTCCAGCACGCAAATGAAAATTTTGTCTTGTTTTATCTCTTCTTTACCAGCACAAATGTTTTTTTATTATTTTTTTTTTTTTCATAGCTGTAGCTTGTAGAGCTGATTTCCCCTTCGTTTCCTGCCAGGGCCATGAGGCAGGTTAGATTTGGGCTTTGCTGAAGGATTTTTGGGTGTTAACAAAAAGTGGTTCTCACTTAATGTGGTGTGTTCAGACAAATTCCTGGCTGCGTCCAAAGCGTCTGATACGGAAATACCTGAAAATGTTGAAACTGCAGAAAGGAGAAATGGCCTAATCAGATTGAGGAATCTTTAATGAGGGAAATCTTGCTGATTGACAGGAAATGCATACACATTTCCAACTCTAAAGGAGGTTTTGATCATCATTTAGTTATAACGAAAGTGTTCCAATTTTCTCTTTCATACTAAAATTCTTTTTTTTGTGTCAACAAATCATGTTCTTGTTGGGGATTATACAGGAAATGCAGTTATCAAGGAGTTACTGGTTATTTTATTATGAAAAACATTCCCACATCTGGTCTCCACTGCTTGTGTAAAATTTTATCTTTGTAGTTCTTACAAAATGCTGCACATCTTCCACCTATAAATGTTTAAGAATTTTTAACATGTGTAAGCAGAAAGAGGAGATTCAAGAAAATAGGGGTTGGTCAGTGACACAAAGAAATCAAATCACTTAAAGAGAGGAGAGTGGGTTGGTCCAAAGTGTTCCTTTCCCCAGAATTCAGCCAAGAGCAGGTACCCAGAGGAGAGAAGGGACAAGAAGCTCGTCCCATCCCACCCCTGCCAGGGGCAGGGACACCTCCCACTGTCCCAGGCTGCTCCAAACCTGGCCTTGGACACTTCCAGGGATCCAGGGGCAGCCACAGCTGCTCTGGGAATCCCATCCCAGTCCTTCCCCACTGGAGGGGAAATCCTGGATGCTGTTGAGCCACTGGATGTGGTTTCACGCCCAGAGCAGAACTTCAGCCTCCCATGGCAGGTGAGAGTGCTGAATATTCCAGAGCTTTCCATGGCTGAATCCCTCCAGCCCAAACCAGGACAGTGTTTCAGAGCTCATCTTCAGGAAGCTCAGATCCCCCAGTTACAAGGTAGGTTAGGAAGGGGAGGCACAGGAGAAGATCACAGACGTTGGGGGATGGCACAGAACTGGAAGAATTCCATGTTCCATATCCCTGTCTGTGTGAGTCAGGAGCACAGGAACAGCATTCCCATTCCCAGTGTGCTTTTATGGATTAACTTCAGCACCTGTGTGTCCAAACCTCTGTGAGTGTTTAACAGAATTGAAGGGTTTGTTTTTTAGAACTTCTGTGAAGAGGGGAATTTTCTTACCTGCATTCCTGAGCAGTTTCGTGTTTCCTCCCTCATCTGTGATACCAGAACGTGCTGTTGGTTCTGTGCAGACCTCCTTTCCTGTGCTGGGGTTTCTGTGCACTCTCTGGGAATTGTGGGCTGTTAAATCCAGTGGCACCCATTTGATTGGATGCTGAAGTACAAAAACCAGGGAAGCAGATCCCTGGAATGCTCACAGCAAGGTGGAGACCAGGCCAAGTTCTCCATGAGGAATTCCCACGTCATGGATCATCTCTGGCATCAGATCACCTTTAATTAATCTTTTTAAAATTAAAAATGAAAGAAATGTGTTTAATTGCTTCGTCAAGAAGTGCAGAGTGAGCAGTCATTCCAAAAGGCAGGACTTGGGAAAAAAAAAAAAAAAAAAAGGGAAAAAACCACCACAAAACAGAAAAANACCCACACCAAACCAGAAGAAATCACCTGGAAAAACCACAAAGAAATAACCTTGAAAACCAAATGTTCTTCAGGAATTCTGCACCAGTGGGAGTGACCTGCAGCACCTGGGAAAATTCCTTTTTCTCTGGAGCTTCCTGAAAACATTTTCTAAAGTCTTTGTGTAACCAAATGTGTTGTGTTAATTTGCTGTTGGGATTTGTGCATTCTCTGGTCTTTTGATTGTTTATTATTTGATTTTTTTTTTTGTTTCCATTTAAAAGACTTTGGGCATTCAGGTATTTAATGGAATAATGGATCTGTTTGAAGGATGCAGACAGGAGAAGGAGGAATATTGCACTTCCTTCCTGGAATATTGCACTTCCTTCCTGGAATATTGCACTTCCTTTCCTTGGTTTTTTGCTACTGGAAATTAGAAGAGCCCAGGGAAGTGCAGCAGAAATTTTTGGGCAGAAGAGGAGCAAACCTGGGTCTAATCCCAAACCAGAGGAGTTGTTTAGGCAGTGAACTTGATTATTACCCAACTTAGTTATTATTCATCACCAGGACCAGAGCAATCAAAGGTTTTGTGGGAGCTTTCCATGGTGAATTTTAACAGGGCAAATCCTGCTCTCAATGACTTTCCAGGGGTTAAACTGGGCTGCTTAAACTGGGCTTTTCTGGTTCTGCAGGTGCAACAGGGAGGATTCCTCCCATCTGTGTGTGTAATTTGGTGTTCACTGCTGTTGATATTGATGATTATTAATTGTTATTTCTGTTGGAGTTGCCTTCCCTACTCTGTTTTGTAGCAGTTGGATACTTCTTCCCAAAAAACCCAAGTGGTTTGGTTTTTTTTTAATGTGTAACCATCACAAAAATGTCAATAATGAAGATTTTTTTGTTACTTTAAGAGCTCCTTTGTTTCCCAAAGATGACATTAATTCTTGATAACATTATTTACATTGAACTTTGCAATTTTTCTTCTGGCAGTTTGTTCCTTTGGTACACATTTCAATCATGGGTAGGGATGATTCCTTTTTCCTCATGTTTGTCCTTAGAAAAGCTCCCCAGGTTCTCAGTTTCTTCTGAGTTGGTATTCTTCCAAAATCCAGTGAGGGGAGGGGTTATTGCAAGCATTTGCATCAAAAGTGAGCAGGTTTTAAGGGAAAAGCACTACCATTTGTGGCATAATTGAATTTATTTAGTGAAAATGGAAATCTCAGCTCCCTGAGTGCAGATTTCTCCATTAATGAACTCCTGGAAGTGCCTGGATCAGCACATTCCCAATTTCTTTAGCACAGGTGTGACTTCAAGACATTGAAATTTGGTCTAAATGTGGAATTTTGGGCCTTATTTCCAGAGATTTTGCCAACTGCTCTCTCATTGCCTCTGCCTTAAACATGTCCACATGTCAGATCGGTGGTGAATATAAATTATTTAGGAATTGGAAGGCTGAATTTGGAGGGAATTTGCATTCCCACTTCATTTCCAGGTGGTGTATAGGCACACACTCAATAAATTTGTGTTTATGTAAAATGCCAAGTAAGGTGTAGCAAAGAAACAGGAATTGAACCATTTATTTTCTTTAGGTTGATGTGTTTAAATATCTGATTTTGTTGTTTTTACCAGCAGGAATGGCTGAGCCAGATGAAAATAATAGAGTGAAGTGGCTTCATGTTTTGAGATGCAAATGATGAAATTATGGAGATGTTATAATTAATTTTCTGCTTGCATTGTTTACACTGGGATTCACTGGTGCCCACACAATGGTTGAAATTGCTTAAATTTAAAATATTCCAGATTTAAATTCCCAGTTCTCTTGAGCACGTGCCCAAATTCATCCCTGATCGCTAAAGAAACGTAAAAAATAATTCAGATAACTGGTTTTAAGACAAATAAATAAGCTAGATAGAGCTCTGGTGAAGATTCCTGGATTCAGCAGGCAAATAAGGATTTCCTTCTGGAATGGGAATGAATTTGGCCGTGCCATGAGCTGGACAGAAACCTGGAATTCCTCACCCAGGAACTGGAGGTGATGGGAACACCGGGGAGTACAAATGGGATCATCAGTGCCAGGCACTCAGCATTCCAGGGGTAAAATCCATGTGGGAGGGTGAGTGCAGGGTGGGAGACTCCACCAGCACTGCCAAGAAAGCTCTTTAAAAAAATCCTTTCCCTCAGTTTTGGTTTTTTTTTTTTTTTGCCGTAAATGTCGCAGATGTGCCTTTCTGTCGGTGCTGGTGAGAAATCCCAGTCAGGGATGAGCACGGGAGGGGTGGGGAGCCCCAGGTGGTGTTCCTGCCCTGCTGGAGGGCAGAGGAAAGGGGATTTTTTGCCGTGGGTGACGGGGTTTGCTGTCCCTCCCTTCCCCAGGTGGAGCCGGAGAAGCTGAAGACACTAACGGAGGGGCTGGAGGCGTTCAGCCGCACCAGGAAAAGGAACAGGAAGTGAGTGCAGCCTGCTCCCCCTCAAACTGCAACCCTGCCTCTCCCAGCCCTTCCTCTGCTGCCGTGCTGGGGCACCTCAGCCCGGCTGAGGGTTTCATTCCTTGCAATTGCTCCCGCTGGTTCTGGAATCTGGTGCGCTTTGAGGGCGCCTCCTCGGCGAAATCCCTTCTGGAGGGATTCCTGAGCTGCAGCAAAGAAGTCATCCCGTCAAAACTGTCCTGGCCAAACCCCACTTTCTGACCAGAGCTGGCCTCCTCTCCTCTCCCCGTGGCAGCTGAGCACAGGTTTATGCTGAGAAAATCCCTTTATTCCCCCTGCTGAGAGGTGTTGCAGGATTTGTGGGCTCTGGGTCACACCTGTGTCAGCTGCTCGGGTTTGTCCAACTTTAATCAAAGACCAGCATAGAAAAACTCTGAAACAGCAAATACTGGGACTTGAAGCATGAGGATGGGCAAAAAGAGGAAAATTACTGAATTTTGAGGAAAAAAACCCCAACCCTCTGGACATCTTTAAAAGGATGACGGAGTAGGAATTGTGCTTGGGTTTTTCTATGATGGTGCTTGTTTACTGTCATAGGGAAAATATATTCTGAAATCTGTGAGAATTTAAACTCAGCTCTGAATGGCCACAGGCTAAAAGGGATTAAATAATTCCCTCTCTTCCCCTCCTTTTAAGGGGTGAGCTTTGCTTTTATTTCTGTGTCCCACGGGGCCAAGGAGAAGGAATTTTAATACCCATGAGACAGTGGTGGTGGCTGTTTTTTCCAACATCATCCTCAAAACTACCTTCCTGGATTTTAAGGGAACGCAGAAGGGCTTTTGGTGACTTCCCAGTTATTTATTCATGTCCCTGAAGTGAAATCGGTGCCTCAAGGACAGCAGGAGCAGATTTAAAGTGGTTAAAGCTGACATAAACCCTGCTTTACAGCCCTTACAGAGGTTTCTCTCCATATTTCAACTTATTTCCTAGTTCACATCCCTTGGTGGACATTTTCCTGGTTTCCCCATGTCCTGCTGTAGATTTATCTGGCCAAGTTCATGGATTTCTTTCTGGTTTGTGATGTACTATTGGATTTGTATCCAGGTTTTTTAAACATTTAGTGTTAAATGTCATCTGCTCATCACACAGGCCCAGAGTTGGTTCAGCAGAGCAGGGTTGGTACCAAGTCCTTGGAATGACATTCCCATTCCACAACCCTGTGAATTCTTGATGTCTCAGTTCCACCTCAGCTCAGCTGTTCTGTTCTGCTGCAGCCACATCCCTGCTCTGCTGCCACAGTTTTGGTCCCTCAGCTCTCCAGCTGGGCTCTCCTGGAGCTGACCCAGCTGTGCTCTCCCCAGGCTCTGCAGTCACCCCTGAGCACGAGCTGCACACAGAGCACCTTCCAGGGGTCATCCCCCAGCCCCAGGGGCTCCTGCTCCTCTGGGTATTGCCCATATTTCTCTGTAGTCAGGATTGTCAGGGTGAGGTCACATCTCCGGTGTCCCTCCTGATGGGCACGTGCCATGGGCAGAAGTCCAGGAAGGGAACAACTGGTGAAGCTTCCACTGCCTTCCCAGCTTCCAGGGTTGATTTACATTGGATATTGGGCAGGAATTCCTGGCTGGGAGGGTGGGGAGCCCCTGGCATGGGTTCCCAGAGAAGCTGTGGCTGCTCCTGGATCCCTGGCAGTGCCCAAGGCCAGGCTGGAGCAGGCTGGGACAGGGGGAGGTGTCCCTGGGACAGGGGGAGGTGTCCCTGGGACAGTGGGAGGTGTCCCTGCCATGGCAGGGGTGGCACTGGGTGGGCTTTAAGGTCCCTTCCCACCCAAACCATTCCAGGATTGTGTGATTAAGAAGAAAAGGGTTTTTACAGGAAGTGTCTCTCTGAGGGACAGGCCTGATGTCCCAGCAGGGGACAAGGAGCTTGCTCACCTGTCTGTGCCATCTTCCTCCTCCTCCTCCTCCTCCTCCTCTCATTTCCTCCTCCCCAAAGCAGGACCTGTCACCGTGTCCAAGTGGGAAAAGTCCTTAAGGAACAAACAGACTCCATGGAATTGTCACTGTGAAATTAAATTAAATTAAGTTAAATGGAGCTGCCCCATGACCTGGGGTAATTTGGGGCGGAAAAAGGAAACCTTCACCCCACCTCTCCCTCAGCCTGTGGGGTGCTGCCATTCCAGGGTAAAGCTGGGAATATTTGAGAGAATTACAGTTTATTGAAAGTTAGAAGGATATTTAACTTTTCTTCTGTGATCCCAACACAAACTTTTCACTGTCCATAATACTGTGACAGGTCTGATCTTCCTCCTTGTGCTCCCAACCTGGGAGGCTGCAGGGTCACAACATTCCCAATGAATTCATGTGCCTTTATTCACTTGTTTCAAGTTTTCTTTCTGTCCTTAAGCATTACTGATGGCTTTCATCTTTTCTCCCTAGAAGTGGAAAGCTAAATAACCATTTAGAAGCTGCTATACACGAGGCCATGAGTGAACTAGACAAAATGTCTGGGAATGTAAGTTCCTTTTCCTTGGGAATATTCTCCTTTTCCATGTTTCTGCATGTGTGTCCATTGGAGGGAGGCTTGCTTTGGGTGGCTTTCTAACAGATTCTAGTTTTATTTTCTGAAATAATGAGGAATTTTCAATATTTCTCCCGCAATGGTTCTGAAAAATGGGATAAGATGTAGGATTTTAGGTGAACTGCAAATTTTATTAATTCTGACAAAAGAGATTTACACATCCAGCCTGATAATTCCTGGATGAGTTCCAGTCCTGCTCATGTTCCATGGGGTTCCTCTGGCTAATGACACAAATTCAGGCTGGAGTAGCAAGGTATTGAAACCACATTTGAAAGCATCTTTTTTTTTTGAGTGCAAAACTCTTGGAATTCAGTTTTCCCCATGAGAAATGAAAAATATTGTCATGAAAGGTAAGTTAAAAAAAAAAAGAAAATATTTCTGATATCACACCCAAGAGTGGTTTTTCCACACTTATTACACTGTTATTGTGTAACTCCAGCATCTTTCCAATAACAAGTTTGGTTTATAAAATATCCTCATTTTTGTTTCTAAAACATGGCTGTAATTTTCACTGCAGCCCACCTAAAAATAAAAACCAAATCTATCACAGCACATGTAACCTCCCACATCTTCTATTTGGTTATTAATTATTCAAATTATTAATTATTAATATGTTTGAACACAGGGAGAAAAGGGGTTTTGCTGATATTCAATGCTCAGGACTAAGATGTGCAGGTGTGGAAGTTACAGTAACACTTTGGGCAGCTTCTGCAGTATAAAAAAGGAAATATATTTATTTATATATTTGAAGAACTGGAGGCTTAGAGCTGATTTCAGACCCAACAAGAAATATTTAAAAAGTTACTGAGTGGCTTTTAAGTAACAACCCAACCAAATATTTTTTTTTAAACTGAATTTTACAAACTGAGATTTGAGCTTTGATTTAAAACAGTGTTGTGTTTTCCTCCTTTGGAAGGACGAGGAAAGCAGGAGGTGATTGGTCTGCAAAAAATGAATTTAGGATGGGTGTTTGGGAGCAGCAGCAAGTGGCTCAGGGGAGGGGCTGTGGTTGGATTTGCTGCCCTGGTTCTCCTGTCACCCAGGCTGATGGACCTGCAGTGCCTTGACTGATCCCTTAATTAATTATGAGGGCACAGAATTTGGGATCAGGGCTGATTTCCATAAGGATGGTTATTCCTAGAAGCATTCCCAGGGAATCAGCAGCTCTCTTGAGTGACTTGCAGCTTTTGCAGCTCCTGCTGCTCAGCCCCAGCCGGTGTGAAATGGGAAATGTGTGCAGCAGGACCCTCAGCTCCAGGAGGGAATTGTGGCAGGAGCCCCTGCAGGAGGGAATGTCAGAGAGCTGGGAAGGAGCCCAGGGAGCTGCTGCTGAGGGGCTGGATTTGGGCTGGGAGCTGCTGAGGGCTTAGATTTGGGCTGGGAGCTGCTGAGGGGCTGGATTTGTCCCTGGGCTGGGAGCTGCTGAGGGGCTGGATTTGTACTGGGAGCTGCTGAGGGGCTGGATTTGGGCTGGGAGCTGCTGAGGGGCTGGATTTGGGCTGGGAGCTGC
>VXBQ01007044.1:727-19252 GCA_013400175.1 Phainopepla nitens | reverse complement strand
GGTGACCCCTGGCTCTCCTCGGCTCTCCCCGTGGCCGTGTCCCGGTGGCCGTGTCCCGGTGACCCCTGGCTCTCCTCGGCTCTCCCCGTGGCCGTGTCCCGGTGGCCCGGAGCCCCTGTCCCTGGGGTCCCCTCTGCCCCCAGCGCTGGAGCCCCTCTCCGTCGGGATTCCTTTGCCTCCTCCTCCCTCTGCTTCGTGCCCCAGAGCTGAGTTTGTGTCTCCTTTGGCCCGTAGGTTTGTGCTCCCTCCCCGCCGTTTTACTTTACATCCCTGAGATTATGTAAAGTATTCTCGTGCACTTGATTTCCTCGGTTAATAATGGCATTGATGTGGGTGCTAGGAGTAGTTTGTTTCAGTCCATACCGATTTTTTTTTTCTTCTCTTTTAGAGTTTTTATGGTTTCATGTAAGCAGTTAATGTAAATATTGTGAGCATTACAGGTCATGCAGTGTTGTAACATTTTAAGAAATGTTGCACCGACTTTACGATTAAAAAACTGGTCACTCATACTTGAATTTTGCCCATAGAGCCATTTCTTTCTCTTTGCATTAAAGCATAATCTACTTTTTTGATGGAGGCCCAACCCTTCTTTCTACCTTATTATTTTTTGTTTAATAAATCTCTATTTTTTCTAATAGAAGACTTAAAAATGAAAATTTAAAAAAAAAAATACTTTTTGCCTACTTTCTAATTTAAGAGAGAATTCCTATATTTAAAAGGTGGAGGGAAAAAAAAACACGCAAAAAAAAAATAAAAAATAATAATTCTCCATTGTGGGAAGTGGAACACCACTGGATTTTGTCATTGACATGGCACAATCACCTGAAAGTGGCTGAGTACAGCGAGCCCACGACGCCGATCAGGACCTCGGTAGATTTAGGGAACGCCGTGATTCCTTGAGGATGTAAAGTGTTGCATATTCTTGTCTATTTATTTATTTATTTATTATGCTTTCTTTTGCTTAAAGTGGGTGGCAATGTGGTTGAGTCATTCAGATGACGTTCAAATTAAAGGAAATCTTCCTCTTTCTGTTCTGGTGCGTTGTGTGAACGCCATAAACGGAACCAAACGAAAATATTCTCATTTCTTTCAATGGATTTTTTTTGCTTCGTATTTTCAACTTTCTGGCTGGTATCAGCTGCAAAAAATAAAAAAAAAAGTAATATCCGCATAGTTTAAAAATAATTTAAAAAAAGAAAAAAAGAAAAAAGAAAAAAAAATAGCCCCACCCCGCCTCTGATGTCCCAGGTCTGTTATCCTCACAGTCTAAGGTTTTAGGGGTAAGAGGAACTTCAAATTCCAAGGTCTTTCCAAAATCATCTTTGCAGAAGGTTTATAAGTCGTGTGATATCCTTTTGGAGTCCCTGAGTTTGATGGTCTAGAGATATTAGAGGGCTCGTGGTGGACTGAATTACCTTAGGACTGAATTACCTTTCTTAGCTACAGTTTGTATTTTGCTATGTAGGGTTGTAACGTGAGAATTCCAGAAGAGCCGTAGCATAAAAGTGCTTTTCTATTTTTTAAAAAAAAACCCATTCTAGTCTTACTAAGAATTAGAGAGTTTTTTTAATATCAGTTTTGTAATTTTTGATAAAGTTGTCAATATTATGATTAAATCACCAGAAAAAACAGTTCCTGTGCTGTTCTCTTCGGGGCAGGGACTTTGTCTTCCGACGGATCACTCGGTGCCACGGCGGGTGGCCGCTCTGAGGCGGGGCCGCGGGCACCGCGGTCGGGTTCAAATAGCGAGCCCGGCTGCGGGGCTGACTTCAGTGCCTGAGAGCCACGAGAATTCCCAGCTCAGCCTCCAACGCCGCTGCCTGCCCCGGCCGACGGCTAAGTGCAGGGAGCCGGCGGCTGTGGAGGCTCCGCTCGCACCGGCCAGGACCTTACACCGGCCAGGACCTCACACCAGGCAGGACCTGACCCCAGGCACTCACACCCCAGGACCTCCCCAGGCACTCACACCGCAGCCAGGACCTCACCAGGCACTCACCGCAGCCAGGACCTCCCCAGGCACTCACACCGCAGCCAGGACCTCACCAGGCACTCACCGCAGCCAGGACCTCCCCAGGCACTCACACCGCAGCCAGGACCTCACCAGGCACTCACCGCAGCCAGGACCTCCCCAGGCACTCACACCGCAGCCAGGACCTCACCAGGCACTCACCGCAGCCAGGACCTCCCCAGGCACTCACACCGCAGCCAGGACCTCACCAGGCACTCACCGCAGCCAGGACCTCCCCAGGCACTCACACCGCAGCCAGGACCTCACCAGGCACTCACCGCAGCCAGGACCTCCCCAGGCACTCACACCGCAGCCAGGACCTCACCAGGCACTCACCGCAGCCAGGACCTCCCCAGGCACTCACACCGCAGCCAGGACCTCACCAGGCACTCACCGCAGCCAGGACCTCCCCAGGCACTCACACCGCAGCCAGGACCTCACCAGGCACTCACCGCAGCCAGGACCTCCCCAGGCACTCACACCGCAGCCAGGACCTCACCAGGCACTCACCGCAGCCAGGACCTCCCCAGGCACTCACACCGCAGCCAGGACCTCACCAGGCACTCACCGCAGCCAGGACCTCCCCAGGCACTCACACCGCAGCCAGGACCTCCCCAGGCGCTCCCGTCCCTCCGTCCCTCCGCTCGGAGCCCGGCGCTCCTCCTGCAGGGGCAGGATTCCCCCGGAGCCGGCAGCGCTCCCAGCAGAGCTCCAGCAATCCCGACGGGATCCTTCACACCGGGCTCCAGTCGCTGATGGAAAAACACTTGGAGGCTTCAAAACCCAAAAAAATCCGACAAAATCCAAATTGCTCTGTCGCCAGGTGACGAGCCTGGGAGCTGCAGGGACCTCCGAGCCCACAGACACCCAGCAGGTATTCCTGCCCTCTCCTGGTGTCTGGATATCCTCGTGCTCCCAAGGATGAAGACAGCTCTTGCATGTCCTTAAACACTGCTCAGATTCCCAGGCAGCCTCGGGCTGGGCTGGGGGCGATGCCATAAATGCTGCCCGAGTGTTCAGCTCCCAAATTCCCAGCCTGGAATGGTGACACTTGGTCAAAGCTCAGCGCTGGGAGCTCAGAGCCCTGGTTCCCCTCTGCTGTGAACACTTCCAAGCAGTTTTTCTGTTGTTCAGGTTTTTTGTTGTTAAAAAAAAAAATAATGATTAAAAAAAATCAAAGGTTTGATTTGGAATCACCTCTGTGAAAGAAGATCCTGGAGAGATTCCATCCCCCACATTTTTACCTGCTGTGAGATAAGGGCTTGTCTGTAATTGAGTGTCATCCCAAAGGGAGATAAGGGGCAGGATTTAGAACTGGGAAAAAAACCTTTCTATTTAGAACCGATTTAGTCTGGAAATTGCTGCTTTGGGAAAGATCTGGGAAGTGGGAAGGGTTTTGCTTACACTGGATGAAGCAGGGCAGGGAAGGAAGAGCAGGAGCACCCTCAGGAATTCCTGAGGGAAATCCCAGGGAAGCGCTGGCACAGGCTGGCAGGAGCTGAAGAGTTCCAGAATTCCAGGCAGGAATTGCTGCCAGTGAGTGATCCTGGCCCGAGCTGGGGGTGGGGAAGCAGGCACAGGTGGGATGGACAACAAAGGCTTTTCAGCCACAGCCACGTCCGTGGTGCAGGGAAGTGGAAAGTCCTTCACTGATATTTCCCTAAATATCTCAGCAATCAGTTACTTGGGGTCACAAAACCACAGAATTTCCACCCAGCTGGTTTCTGCTTCTCTTGGACCCACAGCAGGTGATCAGGGGGCTGCAGGATCTGGGCCGGGAGGAGCCACTTCCAGGAGTCTGGAACAGACATTTTCTTCATCCCATGCCACTTCAGAAGTCTCTGTCTCATCAAACCACAATCATCTGAGGCCTTTTTTCAGGAGAAACAATTCTGAACTCCCAGCAGAAATACAACTCCACAGTTTCCACTTCCAGAAAAATAAGTTCTTGCTTCTCTCAATGATTTTTCTCTAGAGAGAGAAAAAAAAGTCATAAAAATAAGAACATTTTGGGGGTTGTCATTATCTGTTCTCAGTCATGGGATTGAGCTCTCTGCTTCTGAGGAAAAAGGGAAGATGGACATCTGAAAAATACAACTTTACTTTTTCCTTTTCCTTCTCCTTTTTCCTCTCCTCTCCTCTCCTCTCCTCTCCTCTCCTCTCCATTTGTTTAATTGGGACCAAAAGGAGAATCTGTAGTTCCCAAACTTGACCTTAAGAGTTTCACGAACCAAAACAACCAACAGGAGCTAACAAGTGAGCTATTGGGAAGGAATAAACCTTTGTCATTTACAACTTGGTTATAACGATAAAAAATAGACAACAAAGTGTTAAACAATAAATCAATAAATACAATAGAAAGGTTTAAAATAGATTTTTGAGATTTGGACAAACTTCAGGAGATTCATGGAAGTACAAGCATGGGTTTTGCCATCCTAAAACCAGCAAGGGGACAATGCCTTTTGTGGGATTGCCATAAAGTGCTGCTTCAGCAGCCACTTGGACAAGTTCCTGGCCAGATGTTGGGTCCAGATGTTGGGTCCAGGTGTGGCTCCCAACACCTTTTATCCTCAGATCAGGTCTGTCCTCAGCTGCATCCGCACCAGGAGTGAGGTGGGGGCAGTTTGTCCTCCTGTGAGGCACAGAACACACGTGATCCTTGTTAAAATGCTTGGAATGCTTGTGGGGGAATTAGGCTGGAGCCTGGTCATGGTGCAGATCAAATCTGGGACAGGCAGGGAGTCCTCACCAGGGCAGATTTAAGCTGGGTTCAGCTAAAAACAGAGTCAAGCTTTGGGAGTAACAACCAAATATCTGCATCTGCTGGAACTGATTGGCTTCGCTGAGAGCAGAGCTGATACCACTGAGGAATAAAAGAAAGGCAACAAAGCCCAGCAAGCAGCAAATGATGAATTATTCAATGCAAATGTCAACTTTTAGTAGTGTCTGTGGCTGTAAATCTTTTTTTGCAAGGCTGAGCGTTGCCATTAAGCAACTCCATATGATGCTACATCTGTCGGATTTCTTTTTTATCATTTTATTTTTATGGATGCTGAGGAAAAGTACTGGGAATTTCCACGTTCAAATGTTATTAACGTCATTTCCCCAACTTCTGTTGGGGAAAATAAACCGAATTTAATGTTTGGTTGATTTTTCTGGCAAAGGTGAAATCCATGCCCACTTCAGAAGGATCCCAAGTCGTGATCCTTCAAATGAAAATCGGCTTTTGCAGAGAAATTTTAATTTTTCTGTGTTTTGAACCCGAGTGGAATTCCTTGGGAGGATGGGGAATGGGGAGGGAAGAGTGAGGAGGTGCCCACTGCTCTATAAGTGCTGGGGGATTCCCACCACATCCCTATCATCAATCTGCCCAAGGATTTCTATAGCTCCCATTATCCCCGTGCCTCCAGGATAAGAAGCTAGGAACAATTGCCCATTGTCAGATTATGAAGGAACTTTTTCATCTTCCTTCCCCAAAGACTCAATTCTTAATTAAGTAAATTAAAATTAATTACAGAATGTGTACAACAAGATGTTATCACGGCTGTGGCCCGAACTGAGCTCTCTGTGCTGTGCCTGCTCTGCTCCCTGCGTGTCCCAGGAACGGAGGGGACACAGGGAATGGCTTCAGACTGGGGCATGGCAGGGATGGATGGGATACTGGGCAGGAATTCCTGGCTGGCAGGGTGGGCAGGCCCTGCACAGGGTGCCCAGAGCAGCTGGGGCTGCCCCTGGATCCCTGGCAGTGTCCCAGGGCAGGCTGGATGGGGCTTGGAGCACCCTGAGGTAGTGAGATGTGTCCCTGGGGTGGTGGCAGGTGTCCCTGGGATGCTGGGAGGTCCCTGGGATGCTGGGAGGTGTCCCTGGGATGCTGAGAGGTGTCCCTGGGGTGGTGGGAGGTGTCCCTGGGATGATGGAGTGTCCCTGGGATGGTGGAGTGTCCCTGGGATGATGGAGTGTCCCTGGGATGCTGGGAGGTGTCCCTGGGATGCTGAGAGGTGTCCCTGGGATGGTGAGAGGTGTCCCTGGGATGGTGAGAGATGTCCCTGGGATGATGGAGTGTCCCTGGGATGGTGGGAGGTGTCCCTGGGATGGTGAGAGGTGTCCCTGGGATGCTGGGAGGTGTCCCTGGGATGCTGGGAGGTGTCCCTGGGATGGTGGGAGGTGTCCCTGGGATGGTGGGAGGTGTCCTGTGGCAGGAACGTTCCCCTCAGCTGCTCAGAGCCTCAGCCATGTGAAAACCTCTCTGTACCTTTAAGGTCAAGCTCTGTGGAACTGTGGGAGATTAAAAGCACCTTCCGGACTTGAGGCTGAAAGAGTTTCATTTGGTAAAAGATAATTTAATATTAAGCAATTCCTAAATATCCAAAGGACAAAGGACATGTCCTAAGAGACCTCAAAGCACCTGTGCATATTTTTAAAATGATTTCTTGTGCTTTGTTAGCCAGAGCTTTGAACTGAGCCCCATTCCCAAGGACAGGAATGCTGCACTTCCATTAATTAGTTTCCAGAGGAAGATGTTGCCATTAGCTATTGACAGGGATGCTCTCATTGACTGCCTGATAAGGATTATTTAAGTGTCTCATAAAATCATGGATTACACAGCAGGAGTGAGTGAAGTGTGTCCCAAAGATCAGTGGACCTGCAGCAAAATGAGCACAATTATTTACTGAATGAAAGGAAAGTGGGATAGGTTTTGCTAGGTATTGGTTTGGATCCTAAAACTTTTGGGAGATGAACATCAATGAACTTTACATCTCAGAGGTGTCAAGGGCTTTCAGAGGAGCAAATGCTCAGATGGCCTTTACTTATCAGATCCACGGGGTGGTTCATGGTTTTTTTAATGATCCTTAAAAGATGGAATGAGACTTCTTAAAAAATTCCCTCAGTTAAAACCTCCTCATTTCTAACTCTTAACCCTCAAAGAAGTTTATTTCTTCTTTCTTCAATAAAACCAAGCCCTGGTAAGGCACAGCTGATCAGAAGTTCACGTTCTGTAAAATGGCTCAAAGTTTCTGCTTCTCAGAAAAAGGAAAGTTAAAAAGCAAGGTTGTTTTCAATCAGCTGCTGCAGAAGGGCATCAAGACAGATCAGGTAAATAACCATGAATCGAAAGTTTTCTTGTCTCAGAAATTGCTGCTTTTAACTCCGATCTCTTTTTTTGTTTGAAACCTGAGAGAGCTGTTCCTTCAGCTGCAGACAATTGCACCTATTCAACTTCTGGGAGAGTTCAGAAACCCGGGGGTGTTTGGAAGCTTTTCTAGAGCATCTCCTCAGCAGAGATGAGGGTGAGAAGCACAGTCTGATCTCCAAACAAACCCAGCTAAATTTACTCTGCTCCCACCCACCCTGGCGAGGACTCTTGCCACAGTTCCCTGCTCACACGTCTGGGTCAGGGCTTAAATGCTCCATGAAAATTGGATTGCCATTCCACAAAGGCTTCCAAAGACTTTGGAAATTTATTTCTCCCTGCTCTGCTTTTCTCAATTGCTCCACAGCTCGGAGGAGACCTTGCTTGTTCTCTGCAGCACTAAAATGTTTTGCTTAAACCCCAGAATTGCAGCCCCAAAGCAGTGGTGCAAGGGCTCTGCCTGTGGGGAAGCCTCAGCCAGTGTCACCAAGCAGAGCACTGAATAATCCTTGGAAGATTTTAAGCTCCATCAAAGCATATTTGACTTTTTCCTCCCGTTGTTCTGATGGGGATATCACCCCACAGCAGCAATCAGCCTCCTGATTTCCAATCTCAGCGTTGGTTTTCATCTGCTCTGAGAGTTGTTCAGCCCGGGTGTGTGATCAGTGCTCCCCCTCCAGCCAGCAATCCCATCCCTCTCCAGCCTCCACTCCACCGGGCACGCCGCTCTCCTCTCCCTCCCTGGGGCTGCTTTCTCCTGATTTGTTTCACTGCTCATTTGGGCAGCTGTTGGCTGCCACACTGGGGGATTTCTTACCCCTGGTGTTCGAGGAGGAGGAGTTCTCAGCAGTCTCAGCAGGAGGTGGCTGGTTCTCTCCAAAACACCTTCAGATCACCTGAGCCGCGCTCGGGGCTTGTGCTCCTGCTGCAATCAGCTGAAGTGTGTAGATGTTTGTTGGTTGGTTTTTGCAGTCAATCAGATTTGATTTTATTTTCACAATGAAAATTAAGAACTAGAATTAGTACGTGGCACTGGATTTCAAAATTTAAAAAAAAAAAAAAAAGAAAGGAAGATAAAATTAATGTTGCTGTACACGAAGACACACATCTGCTGGATGGGGATTGGCTTCCCTGTGCCATTCCAGGGCAGAGCCCTGCCAGCTCCTGCAGGAATGTGCCCCTTGCTGAGGGTTCCTTGCCATGGAAGTCAGAGAAATGGATCTGCAGAACTCCAAAGAGCAGCTCCAGCTGCTTCCTAAACCTGCATGGCATGGTTCCTTTTGTCCTGGAAGAACACAGCACCTCTATTTCCTCACGTTCCCCATCTTTTGAGGGCTTTGAGTCTCTTTTTGTTCTGAAAGCATCTTTTCCATGCCGCAGAGCCCTGATCCATGACTTGGAGAAGCTGGGGCTGCCCCTGGATCCCTGAAGTGTCCCAGGCCAGGCTGGATGGGGCTTGGAGCAGCCTGGGACAGTGGAAGTGTCCCCATGGCAGCGCTGGCAATGGGATTTAAGGTCCCACTCTGCCACCCAGCACTTTCCCAAGAGGAGCTTTCCTGCACTGCCTCCCCTAGAGCAGGAATTTCTCATGGTGTTTGAACATTTAATGAACTCTTTTTCTGGTCTGTCTGGCACTGAAGAACTCCCAGCAAAAGATCTCACCCAGCCTGTGCAAGGAAGAATCACAGAATCCCAGGATCAGTGAGGCTGGAGAAGATCTCCAAGACTGAGTCCAGCCTGGGACTGATCCCCAACTAATGAGATGACCCAGTGCCATTTTCCATTTCTCCTCTTTGTTTGCTTGTTAATTCACAGCTAAATCCTCTTTGTAGTGGGAGATCCTAATAATCTTCAGTTATAGGGGTTTAGAAACTGTTGGAGAAGAGCAGGATGTCCTAAGGTGCTAGGATTTACAAATCCACAGAGGATTTTCTGGTCAATAAAAGAAATAATAGTACAGAACTTTCTTTTTTTTTTTTTTTTCATTTTCTGACATGCTAATGTCAAAGTTCTGAATATCACATTAAAATATTGCCTAAATCCCTCTTTTAATTTCCAGAGGACCTCACACCTGGGAGCAACTTGCAAAAACATTACAGAATGTTCTGGAAAAAAAAAAGAGAGTCTGTCAAAGCTTCATCTTCTGCTAGGATGGGACTTAGCAGAATTCTTCTGGAAGAGACTGAGTTATGTTTTCTTCGAGCAAGTAATTGCCTTCATGTCTCATAATATGAACCACTGCAAATGATGTTCCTCTCCTGGATCCAGCTCACATTTATATCCCAATAAGCTCCTGATATTGGAGAAATGTGTCAGATTTCACGTCTTGCATGGCAGCTGCAGCTCCCTCTGTCATTGTTATTAGAGAATATTTGCACACCTTGCCATCTCTGTCAGTTTAGACAATTTTTTTTTTGCAATTTTGCAAAACAATTTCCCTCCCTGGGTCTCTGCACAGGTCGGGAAGGCTCTGATTGAGCTCAGCGAGAGGCACTTTTGGAGTGCCTGTTTCTCCTCAGTAAATCAGCCTGGGCAGGAGTTTCACAGAAAATTAGGAGCTTTGTTTTGAGAAAGTTCACTGCTCCTGCAGCCCTGCTCTCTCTTATTTCAGACAAACAGACGTTCCCTGGCTTGCTGGGATCGATGAGTGAGGGGATATATTGGGAAGTGGTGTGGGTTTGAAGTGGGATTTGCTTTGATATTTCTGTGCAAATCCATGTGATGGCTCACTGACTCATATAGCTGAAAATAGGTGGTGATATCAAGCCCAGAATTCTTTACAGATTTTTTCCCCCCCCTTTTCTTGCTTAGCTAGCTGCTCTTCCAAAAAATTCAGGTCATTATTCAAATCAGTGCTTAGATTAAAACTCCAGATAGCATCACTCTTACTCATTGATGAATCACACTGGAGCAAATTTTGGTCCTACTGAACTCACTCTGTGTTGCCTTAGTCATAAGTTTGTTTGGCAAATCACATGTCATGCTCGAATTAAGCACTTGCTTGAATAAGATACTTTTAAAATACATTCTGGAAAGTTTGCACATAAGATTGATATAGATAAGATTTATGTTGCAAACTTGTCAAAGCAAAACTAGAGAATGAAAAATTCTGTTAATTCTGAGTTAAAACACGAGTTTATGTTGTCAGCAATGGACCTAAAGGGATTGCTGGACATGCTTGAAATTAAACTTGTTTTCTAAAGTCTGTTTATAAATTAATTTTAAATGTTGGCTTTTTTGGAGTAGCAAACTCCCACTGGATGTAGTGATGCCACCACCACCCACAGAGCTCAGTGTCACCACAGCCTCTGCTCTGCCACTGCTGACACCAACTTGACCTTTCCCAAAGATTTTTTTACATTGCTTGATTCCTATGAATCAAGCCAATATCAAATTTGTACTGAATCTTTTAGACTGACATCATATGGCTCTTGACATTAGCAGGGCCTTTTTTCCCTGAATGAGGATAACAGGAATTTACTGAAATTATAATTTAAAAGCTAAACACAAAATAGGCAATGTAAATAAAACAGTTTCTAAAAATAGTTAGAACAAAACAGCTGTGAAATTATAGTGTAAGGAAGGGTAGGAACTGAGGTGGGGATGGTTATCATAAATTATAGATTATCAATCTCATGGCAGATGGAAACAGGGTTTGGTTGGATGCATCCAGAGCATGCATGGATCATCCCAGGATGATTGTGCAGGGACATCCCAGTGAAATGAACCCTGTAAGCACCAACACGTTACAGGTATGGCTAAAAGAGGGGAAAAAAAGGAATTGAATGCATTCCAAGCATGCCCTGAATGATGATGTGTCCATGGGGATAGGCCAAATGCAGAAATGAGGCTGGCAAATTGCAATTTGGCAAACTGCAGCCAAGCCAGAGCAGCATCCATGGGACAATGACCATCCAGCTCCTGGTGCTGCAGCAGCCAAGGGCTGCCCTCCCCTCCCGAGCTGGGGAGCAGGAAAGGCTCTGGAGGTGCTGCTCAAACAGCACCAAGTCTCTCCCACGGGAATGGAGACCTGAGGGCTGCTCCTCAGGAAGCTCAGAACTCCACGGCGTGCCAAGAGCTACAGCTCCTTGTTGTGGTTGTCCTGCCACGGACAGGACAATGCCCTGGACAATGGAGCAGAACAAAACCTGTCATTAAGGAGGTGCCAGCAGGAAAGGAGAGCTGGGCATGCAACCACAACTTCCCAAGTGTCCTACTTAATGTTTTAATTTAATTAATTTTTTTTTATTAAAATATATGTTTTTTAAATTTATTAAGTGTCCCCCTTAATACTTTAACGTGCCCCAGGTGGTGTGAGGTCACTGTTTGCTTAAGCTTGGTGCCTTACAAGTGGACTTTGGATAATCCAGACAGTTTGGGATTACAACTCCTCACATCTTTATGGATCATTTTCCCTGAAAGGATTAAGCTGTGATTTCAGGAAAAGTTCACAAATATCTGAGTGTTTAAAATCAAGAGACTTGTGCAAAGAAATCAATTAACAACCGAATATTGGGGGGAAATGGAAATGGATTCATTTGGGCTCCTTGAAAACCTACCTATTGCACTGGCATTTTTTTTCAATAGAAGATTGAAACTCTGATGCAATTTTCCTATTATATAATGGCATTATTTTCCACTCCTTTGTTTCTCCTTTGTTTCCAAGAATGATTAATTAGTGACACAACTCAGGGACCTGCAGAAACTTTACCAAACCCAGCAATTCTTTTGTCTTGGAAGATTTTTTTTTCCCTATACCTGGAGTAGCCAGAAGCACCAATGTCCTTTTTCGTAATCTCATAGGATTATTTAGGATTTCAGGGTTAGAAATTCCCACCACACCTGTGACATTCCCTGATTTTCCTGTGGGATGTCTGTGCAGGTTCCACAGAAATGGTCCCATGTGCTTTGGGAACTTCTTCAGTTCTCTTAGAAGTTTCAGCTGTTCCTGCTCCTCTCTGCTTTGGCTCTCCCATAAATCCTGCCTCTTCCCAAGGACCTGGCCTTCTGGAAGCTGGGTGTCTGCAGTGCCCTGAGAGTCACAAATATTCCACAAATATTCCAGAATCACAAAATCAATTTGATTGGAAAAGACCTCTGAGATCATGGAGCCCAACCCAGGATTGATCCCCTGTCACATCTAGTCTTTCCTTAACACCTCCAGGGATGGGGGCTCCAAACCTCCCTGGGCAGCCCCTTCCAATGTCCAATCACCCTTTCTGTGAAGAAATTCCTCCTCTTGTCCAGCAAAACCTCCCCTGGCATGGCTAAAAATTTTGTCCTCACATCCTGTCACCACCTTGAGTAATCTGGGACTTTCATTTTCAAGCTTCCAAGGCTCACAGGTGAAAACTGATTTAAAGGAACCACCATTGCCTCACTCTTGCCACAATTCAGTTGCCACTTTTCCCTCCTTTCTTCCTTTTTTTCTAGTGAAGTTCAGAGGAATTTTATGAGCAGCTCCTGCTCTGTCCACGCTCTGGTCTGGAGCACAGGGAGCACACAATTCCAGGGATCCAGGGGCAGCCACAGCTGCTCTGGGCACCCTGTGCCAGGGTCTCCCCCCCTCACAGGGAACAATTCCTCCCCAATATCCCCCCTAACCCTGCCCTCTGGAAGTGGGAAGCCATTCCCTGTGTCCTGGCACTCCAGCCTTCATCCCAAGTCCTTCTCCAGCTTCCAAAATAAACTCACTGCTCCCCCTTCCACTGAGTTTTTTAACCAAAAGCACAAGAGTGAAGGAGCTGGATGTGCCAGGGGGCAAGGCTGTCCCCTCTTTTCAGGGAGCACTGGGGAGTGTTTAGTCTTTATTTGAGAAGAAATTCCTGAGCTGAGGAATTCCCACTGTTCCTGAGGAGCAGAGGTGTGACTCTGCAGAGCATTTGTGTGTTTCTGAAGCTCTGGTTGTACCTGGAGCAGCAGATCTCAGTGAGCAGGGATGAATGGCAATGGGAAGTGGGAATACTGCCTCAGCTTTGCTGTGACTGATGTCTGCACACTAAAAGTGTCTTTTTTTTAATACTATTTTCTTAAAAACCCCTTTGACAAGGAAGTACAGCAAAGTGAAGCTTGAATACATCTTTAAATCTGCATGTTGATTGCATAACTGCCCCCGACAGCTCCAAACTTCCTTTTGTTATTACAAACGCGTGCACAGAGCACTGCAAACATTGTCCCCACTCCTCACTGCCAACGAAACACTTTCATTTTCCTTTTGACTCCTCTTGCAGCCCAGCAAATATTTGTGTTCCTTGCTGTACAGCAGCGTTGCTGAGAGACTCTGGTTTTGCTGGGAAGGCTTTCAGCCCCATTTTGCAGGAAAATGAGGGAAGCACAGAGCACACGGTGCCACTGCTCCCATACAATTGACAAGAAGCTTCCCTCTGATTTGCATCACAGTCAGATAAAAGTGAAATCTTCCTTTCTAGGGAAACATCCCCCGACTCCAAGTGGAGCAGCAATTTGGGACAAGGGAATGGCTTCCAGGAGAGAGACCTGGGTTGTTTCTGCACGGCAGGAAATGGTTCTCACAATGGTTCTGCCCCAGCTGGGGAGATTTTGGGGTTTTCAGGGTTTTCTTTGCATGGAATATTAAACATTCCCACTCCAGTGGGTGCTGCCTCTCCAGATCAGCACAAAGCAATGACATCGACCTCAGAGCAAGGTGGGCAGGGCAAATGTTGCCATTATGAATCAGAAAGAGAAATTGTAATATCCAGGTCATTAATCCAGAAGACAGCAATTGTCAAGGGGGGTTTATTGGGGTTGAGTAGGTGAGCTTTTAGGTGGGCTTTATTTTTATAAAAGGTACATTTGGTCTATTTCCTGATTTCTTGGTTTTGTCTAGTGGAAGGTGTTCCAGCCCATGGAATGAGGTTGGAATTAGATGACCTTTAAGGTCCCTTCCAACCCAAACCATTCTGGGATTCTGTGATTTATGATTTTACAGTTGCTTGAAATTTCATTTTCAGAAAGCAGCCCCACTGTGGTTCTGCTGGATTTCATCAGAGCTCTGAGGAGGAAAGGGAGCATCTCTTATTTGTGGGACAGAGTTTTCAGAGTCCCCTTTATGGCAAGTCCTTCACTCTGGCTTCTGAAATCTGAATAAAAATAAAAACAGTTTTCAATGCTCCATGAGTCTTTATCGATATTTTAAGTTGCAGGATGGGGATTGCTTTAATTTTTTGACACAAGTTGGAGAGCTCCCAGCTCCTCAAAACACACTGATTTAAAAATAAATAAATAAAGAAAGAATTATCTTGTGTTTGCCTTCTGAGGTGTGAGATTTTAGGATAAATTTGCATACATTTGTAAACTTGGTTTTCATGATTTTTCTCTGCTATGTTTTTCTAAGAAAGTTGAGTAAATCTCTCTACTCTTATTTTCCAAAGTTAAAGGGCATAAACACCATCCTTATTGTGTACTGATTTTAACAATACTTTTCTAGTTCCAGTCATAATCCTTATTTTTTTCACTGCATTGTGAAATTTTCCTGGTGGTAAAACCTCAGATTTCTGTGGGTTAGAGCTGCACTCCTGCAGGTGCCCAATGGTTTTACTTGACAATCCCAAACCAAATTGCTCTGGTTTCATATCTGCATTATTGTTAACTCACTTGCTGAACTGGGTTGTAAAAGAGCCCAGTCAAGAGTAGCTTTATCTTTTGAGTCAGAATCCAAGATTTTATAGCACAGGAAACAGCTGCAGCAGGTTCCTTTAGAGAGCTCCCGATGCCTGTGCTAACCTCCACACACAAAGCACAATTCCCTTTCATTTTAAACCTATTTCTTGACACAAATCGTTTTGATATAAAACTCTCAAATCAGGAGCTTCCTGCTGCTTTTCATCATTGTCCCTTCCTGCTGTAATTTGGGGAATCTGCTATTTTCATAGCTGCCCTTTTATTTCGTTTTATTTAGCGCTGGGCTTGAGATTTTAACTCCATTTTCAACTTTTTTAATTTCCATTCAGACCTTTAAATCTGCCAGGAAGCTATTCCATACTCGATTTCAGGGTTTGGCTGATAGGTTTGGGTGACCTTAGAGGGGAAAATGTGCAGGCTGCCAGTTCCCTAAACCCTTGGAATAATTGGAAATAGAAATGGTTGGGAATGATACACTAACTCTGAGCATTAGGCACTAAGCATGCTTGCTGGCTACTTTGATCAAGCTCTTTTTTCCTGACAAAACCCCCTTTGAAATGAATAGGACAGAGGTTCCTTTCACTTCAATCAGAGTTCTCAGACACAGGGAGAAAGAAGGACTTCATAACCTTTAAAAAGACTCCCCTCGTCCATTCATGGATCTCCTGGAAAGCTCAGCACTTTCCCTTGTGCTGGAGTTACTAAGCCAGCTCCTGGATACTTTCAGGCTTCCTTCTGGTCAGGATTTGCTTAAACATGAGATCAAACCCCTCTGTAAAGAGCTGGAGCCTGGGGTTTACAGCAGCAGGAGCAGCCACACCGGCAGTATTTGGGGATGTGGATTGTCAGCATCAATAATTTCCTCCTTGCACCTCCTGAGCCTGCACCTGGCACGTGGCTGCAGAAGATGAATCTTTGCACACTTCATGTCTTGGTTACTCGTGTGTATTTACACTCAGGTCATCAGCACCCTAAAAATTCCACTTGTCTTTTGACACTTTGAATGGAGGTTTTGGACACCCAGCACCGTGCCTTGGCAGGGGCCATTATCACTTCTGGAATCTCTGTTTCTGTACTCTTTGTGCTTTTTTCTCTGTTTTTTTTTTTTTTTAATACTTTTTGTACTTAGAAGGTATCAACACACAGAGTAAAGAAGTAGTACATGCTCCTGCTGGATCATGTTGCAATTACGCACACTGTAGATAAAATAATTTGCTTTTCATGCCCAAATCAAGGAAACAATGTCTCAAAAATCATCCATAAGCGATCCTTCAGATTAATGCAGTGAGATATGAAGTATCAGGGAAAAAAAAATAAAAACAGAACCAAAGCAACAAATAAACAGGATAAATCTGCAAAAAAGACCTCCAGAAATATCCCAGGCTTTAGGCAGCTACGGTGAGAACAAGGACTCCTTGTGTTAAATGTCACTATGGAGAAGCAGAACCAAAAGAAGCAAGGATGTGAGAAAGCCCCTGAGCCTATACAGCTCTGACATTTCCACTGATCTATATGTTTAAATAAAATTTGAGGATTTTTGGTCTGTCCAGTGTTCAAATGTGCATATTCAATTCCACTGTCTCTATGACGAGGAGTCAGAATTCAGCTACTGAACAAATCATTTTGTTTGAGACATTGTTTCCTTGATTTGTGCATGAAAAGTAAATTATTTTATCTACAGGTGAGTTACAGCTCATAATTTTTTTACAGCTACAATTCTTCAGAAAACCTATAATATTTTACAGGAGGAAGAGATCAGATTATGTGCTTAAAAGATGGATGGTTCTGGCTTAAAGCTAAACTAATGCAAGCTGAAACTTTAGTTCTGCCCATGTTCAGCTCTGTGCAATGGTTTTTTTGACTACATAAAAAATGCTTCTGTACCCTACAGGGCATCATTTAAAAAAAAAATGGCATTGCTTGTAGAAATAAAATAATGGGATGAGTTTAGGACTAAGAGCCACCTGGAGGGTAAATATGTTTCATTTTTGTACTTATTTTTTTTTAATTTGAGCAGTGAAAAAGAGCAGAACACGCACACAAAGGGAAAAGGTTGTTATTATCTATTGTTCAGCTGTGCTGACTGAAAGGAGGAAAAAAAGTCTTCCAGCAGTGTGCAAAATGCCTGTTTCTTGCAGAGGCAGAAAGGGGAAAGTCGTGGTGCCTTTTGACTGCTCGAGGAAGGACTTGAGGAGGAACTGCCTGCTCCTCTCACCGGGTGTCACCTGTGCAGCTTCCCCAGGTGATGGCACCCGGGAGGAAATTCCAGCTCCTGCAGGACGGTGTCACAACCACCCCGTGGAATGGCAGCCCTCCTCCCGCCCAGCCCCAATTCCTTCAGGGCCACCAAACCCAGCTGGGGTGGGTGGGAAGTTTGGCTGCTTCTGAAACGGTGCTGAATTATAAATTCTAAGCTAAACCGTACCAATTTTGAACGTTTACCTGTTAATTCTAATCCAAGGCAGGAACTGTCTATTTTACGAAATAAAAATACTCGAAGGGGATTATAAATAAGTGCATTTATCACAGTTTTGTTCTGTTCCTTTTCTCATATTTTTAAAGCCTGGTTTGCTCACGTGACTGAACACTTACCTGATGCTTTCATAGCAGTAGTTAATATAATTTCCACATCTCTTTCCCAAGCTAATTTGGGTCCTTGGCTGATGAACACAATGTTCTTGCTGCTTCTTTTTCCCTCCTGTGCATTCCTGTGCTTGTTTCATCTTCCTTCTCTCTCTCTCTAGCTGACACTATTCTTTATTCTTCGTTTTGTAAATCACGTTTGTCATGAACAGCAGTTGTATTTGCTATACAAAACCACAGAAATGAAAAACACAACAGGTAACTAAAAATAAAAGGCAATTCAGAGACTGAACCTATTTTTTTCTAATTAAAAAAAAAATGTCAATTAGGTACAGTTGGCATAGTGATCCAAACAGTGAAGTTTTGAGTAAGAGTTTCAGTTTATTTCAGAAGGTGACACTGACAACTCCCGTGAAAGCTCTAAGGTGGAGGTGAGAGAAGCAGCTGCTTGGTCTCAGAGTGTCAAAATAAAACGGAAGAGAGGAGATATTTGAAGTACTAAGAGTCCCCGATGAAGGGGTTTTGCAGACTATTGTCAACTCATTCAAAAAGCTCTGGATGGGCAGAGGAGGCTCTGTCCAGGTGAGAATTTGGGATTACTAAACTCCAAGTTGCAGGACATTGCCCTTGATGGAAAGGGTGATGAAGTAGTTTAGTAAACTAAAACACGAGGAGTTCCACCCAGCATGAGGAAGAATTTTCCATGAGGGCGGCAGAGGATGGGAACAGGTTCCCAGGGAGAGTGTGGAGTCTCCAGAGTCATTCCAAACCCACCTGCTTCAGGTGGCCCTGGTTGCACTGGATGGTCTCCAGAGGTCCCTTCCAAGCCTAAATATTCTGTGATCCTCTGGAAAAAAAAAAAATTGCACAGGCACAAGTTTGTTTCTGAAGTGTTGGTTTGCGTCAACCCTCCTGACGTTTTCATGGCTGGAACATTTTAAGCCCACATTGAGGGCTGAGGAGAAAAACCCGCTGGTTTGCCCAGAGAGTGGGGACACTGTGGGGACAGAATGGGGACACTGTGGGGACATGGCAGGGAGACACTGGGGACACTGCGAGGATACCGTGGCGACAAAACGGGAACGTTGTGTAGACACGGTGTGGATGCTGTGGGGGAAACAGTAGGGACACTGTGGGGAATACAGGAGGGACACTGTGGGGA
>VXBQ01007039.1:7983-19035 GCA_013400175.1 Phainopepla nitens | reverse complement strand
TTGAGAAGTCAATCTTCTCCATTACTGAAAGCCTTTGGGGCCCAGACTACATTGTTAGGAATGAGGGATTGAGGGATTAAGTGTGTGAGCCACAGAAATGTTGGAGTACATTCCAGGTACTTAACTTTGGGATTTTACTTTCTCAATGGAATAGAAACTTGGTTGTCTTACTTTTTGGGGTTTTTTCCTACCCTACAGATTTTTGACATAAAATCCTGGAAATACACTAGGTCCATAAATGTTTGCCTGGGTCATAAATACGGGGCAGCAGCAGAGGGCTCCGAAAGGCACCACCTTGTGATGGAATTTCTGAGCGGTTGGGTGGGTGTGGGGAGACTCCCAGCCAGAAATGTGTTCTTTGTGCATGGCTTTGCAGCACACAGCCCTGGGCAGTGCTGGGAGCGAGCTCTGCCCTTGCTGACAGCCGTGTTGGTAACAAGGAGAGCCCCTGCCTGTCTGCTGGCTGATTTCTTACAGCTCGTGGGATAAGCCAGGGTCAGAGTGTGAGGGCATGCACCCTCACTCGGTGTCTTCTGGTTTTCTGCGTTCCTGTTTTGCCTCAAAGGTCATTTTGTAGCACTTGAATTTCACTTTGGCCATCTGAATTCCAAGTGTAAAACCTGCTGGCCAGGTACTTTGTCCTCTGCCAGAGACAGCTGCACTTTTACAGTCTTCTCCTTATTTCACCTTCCTTTGCAAGAATGGAGAGTCCTCGAGCCTCAAATATTTCCTCCTCTTCATAAAGGGATATTTAAATAGAGATAAAATCAATTTCCATTCACTTTTTTCCGAAGTAGTCTTTGCAAGGTTTTTAAGATATTATTCTTCCCATGTCTCACAAGGAAAAAAACTTCTCCATCTTCCCCTGCCTTGCTCTTGCACAGTTTCTTTGTGCCATTTCTAGTTCTTTATCATTGTTGAATAGATGTTTAAGTCTCACTGTGATAATGAACGCAACTGTGTATATGGATAAATGCATATTTGAACAAGACGCTCATTTTAATATTTGCTCTAGTGATAGGGCAGACAAAGTATGTTTTAATTGTATAAAATGCTTCTGGTTTCTTGGTGTTTTGTTTCAAAAGTGGGATTCTTTTCCCCTGCTCCTTACTGCTGGAATCTAAAAAGCAGAGAGCTTTCAGAACAAGTTCTGCGGGCCAGAACTTAGAATTAAATACAGGGTTTGAGCTAAGGCCCTGGGAGAAGCTTCCATGCTTAAATGCTAGAAGCAAGAATGTTGACTTGTAGTCAAAATAGAGACATGTTAAGCTAGATAGAGAGAATAGAAGTAGTGACAAAGGTAACAAATATTCTGTAGAATAGATTTGTGTGACAGAGTAAGATTGGTTAGAAAAGGTCACGTTATTGCTAGTTGTCAATATTCTATTGGTTAATAAGTCTTTAAAGGACAATGCAAGCTAGAGCCCTGTGACTTCTAGCCGTTCTTTCAACACCTCTAAAAGACCTCACATTTTTTGCTCCATGTACAAGATAAATAAACTGCATTTTTAAGCATCTAGAAGCATCCCATCTCTTGTCTCGTTGAAAGAACTCCCCGCAGAACGGTGAAGGTGGGCCAATTAACCCACACCTTACTTTTCTCTATAGAGAATTGGGGCATATACAGGCCCCCTATATATATAGGTCCTGTATAGAGAACTAATGGCTTTTTACATACATTTACATGTGCATGAACAGGAACACTTCATTTGGAAGCAGCCATTTACTCTCTTAGACCAGGTCAGGCAAAAAAGAGACAATTAATTCTGTTCTAGTTGGAATCAATACTGTGCTCTCCAGTCCAAGCATAGAACAGCTAAGCTAAGACATCACATGTGTCCTTAACTGTGGAACATCACTGATGGCAGGGAAGAGTCCATGGGTGCATCACCTCGGGGAACAACTTAGACTGTTGTTCTTGCTGGCTTGAATTAATCACAGTGGCAGGACATACTAAAATGAGCTGTACATCTTTTCCTGATCATCCTCTTATCCATAATTTCTGCTTTACTATCTGAATCTTCTGTGTCTCCATGGGAACATGGAGGTTGTTGTTCATGGCTACTTTCCCAAGGACAGCTGGGAAGTCGAATTTTACCTTACTGCTTTGGTGGCTAATAAAATACAGAATACATGATAAAATGCACCTGCCACCCAAACAATGCCTACAGTGAATTTGAAATAGAGGTATTTAAATGCAAATGGAAATTTGACACATCTGCCATTGACTTATGCAAGTGGACTGATGATTCCAATGATCCTAGGAGTTTTTATTTTTGGGTGTACACTGAGGAAGAAATATAGCCAAACATCCAAGAATATACATCATTAGAGAGTTTCAGGACAGCTATTTAATCTCCTTTGCCTAATTAAGAAGCCCATGAAAGCACTCCCTTTGTTTCTTCAGTAGCAAAACAAGTGGGAAGAACAAGCCTCATTAGCAAGTCGTTGAGCCCTGAAATGAAAAGCAGACCGATTAAGGTGACCTACATAAGCACACTTCTCCATTCACAGAACCAAGGGACTTTAGAGACTGACCCTGGTAGTTCACAAACGTCCTATTAGGGAGATTACTGAGATTTAAATCAGTAAGATGCTCCTCAGATATATCCTGAGATAGATGAGATGAGTACAAATGGGAAATATGGGTGGGGACACGCTGTAGTTCTGAGAATACAAACCCTGTTATTTGCTCCTCTTCAGGGTTACTTTTGTGCTCTCCATTCATGAGCAACTTCACAAATGGGGAGCATATGACCTACTAATATTACTTTAGGAATGTTACTGACCCCAAGCCTTGGACTTAGCCAAGGATCATCCTCCGGGCAAGCCTGACTCCCTGCATCGAGCTCCTTTACTCTCATGGGTAGTTAGGGACTCCGCAGGGCAGTCTAGGGGAATGGAACTGGCTGCTGTTGGACCAGACTTAGCAGAATCTGCCACTGTGGTAAGAACACTCAAGCTGAAGTTGTGCACTGGAATCACATAATGATGTGGGAAAGGACCTCGGGAAGTCTTTAGCCCAACCTCCTCCTCAACACTGCATCAGCCAGGGCAGATTACTCAGGGTTTTGTCCAATTTCTCTTGAAAACTCAAAGCAAGGAGAGTACACAGCCTCTCTCTCTGCACAGGATCTTCCAGAATCTGGTTAGTTGCAGAAGATGTCTGGCCTACTGAACATTAGTCTCCCATCTTAAAATAAAAAAACAAGCCAAAACCAACAAAACCCCAGCCAGTATCCAAACCAAACCAACACTCTGACTGAATGGCAGCATTACAAAAACATTAGACTAATATTTTCTACCAAGAGTTATCACCACATGATGAACCTTTCTACCAGATGAAGAGCTGTTTGCACAGCTGGTGGGCTGATATAATGCTTATTCTTCAAAAATCACTGGCCTATGAAACTGCAAAATGCTTATTCTAGGATCATGTTGAACATTAACCAAGAAGAACAGGAGAGTAACCAGCCCAGTTATGCCAACTTTTCTGCTAATTTGGAAAGAAGCACCAGTTCTTTGGATGGTCAATTATGACTTGGGTGTCACTGACCACCAGGGACCAACAAAGAGACCCTTGGGACAGAAGATCACATGTGCAGAGTAGAGGAATCACATTAATGATTTGAGGAAAATGATTATGAGATGTATGTTTATTCCAGGAAAATCAATGGATATGCACATAAAATATCATATATAAACAGAAGGTTTTCTATAATCAGCATGCATGCTTCTTCAGAGGAGATATCCTCTTGTGCAGCTGGCTAAATAAAGAATGCTTGCTTCTTAATGCTACATGGGTGTTAAGGACTTCTATTTTACCAATTTGTTGTAATAACTTGACTCAAAGCAGATGGACTAAACCACCTAATCATCCTATGGCAATTTTGCCAGTACTGTATTTGTGTAAGTTTATAAGTGTAAGTTTTATAAGTGTAAGTTTCGTGCCTTTAAAAAAGTTTATTCTTATGGAAAATGTACAGAAGTTTCCCTTGTACAGCTCCTAGCCCTTGCCCAGCACACGCATGTGCAAAGATACACGCACATAACTGACACCCTTTAAGATATTTTTATAAGAAGCATTTGTTCATGATAAACCTGTTGTTGGAAGCAATAGTTGTTTCTCACTACCCGAAGAATGACAGCAGAAGAAATTTCCTTACATACCCAGAAGACAATTTTCTTGTTGGGATCAGACTTTACAGAAATTACTCTACTTCCCCACATTCAGCCTTAGAGAGGTCTGAGCTTTGTTCACTGAGAATGGGGGAGATGAGGGCAATGCAAGGACTCAAAAATAACATTAAAAGAGTTGCATTTTGCCCATAACTCTGTTACATCTTCAGCTCCAAGAAAGCTGTGAAGGTCAGGCCCATGGGTTAAAATAACTCACAGCTCAAAGAGAGGGACAGGAGTGCCTTGCCTAGGTGGCAGAGATGTAGAATCTGAGTGCAGCAAGTCATGGCAATGGCTGGAGATATAAATGCAGAGCAGCGCTGCCAGCACTGACTGCTCTCATTAGGATAAGGTGACTGGTACTGCCACTTTTTTCTTTTTTCTGCAAACCAAAGCTGTCAGTGTTTCTGTGTTTGTATTAATGCAAAGAGTAGAGTTTAGGTTTGTGGTTTAATAGAGAGCAAAGCAGNTACCCGAAGAATGACAGCAGAAGAAATTTCCTTACATACCCAGAAGACAAATTTCTTGTTGGGATCAGACTTTACAGAAATTACTCTACTTCCCCACATTCAGCCTTAGAGAGGTCTGAGCTTTGTTCACTGAGAATGGGGGAGATGAGGGCAATGCAAGGACTCAAAAATAACATTAAAAGAGTTGCATTTTGCCCATAACTCTGTTACATCTTCAGCTCCAAGAAAGCTGTGAAGGTCAGGCCCATGGGTTAAAATAACTCACAGCTCAAAGAGAGGGACAGGAGTGCCTTGCCTAGGGGGCAGAGATGTAGAATCTGAGTGCAGCAAGTCATGGCAATGGCTGGAGATATAAATGCAGAGCAGCGCTGCCAGCACTGACTGCTCTCATTAGGATAAGGTGACTGGTACTGCCACTTTTTTCTTTTTTCTGCAAACCAAAGCTGTCAGTGTTTCTGTGTTTGTATTAATGCAAAGAGTAGAGTTTAGGTTTGTGGTTTAATAGAGAGCAAAGCAGTGTCCAAATTCAACTGATTTCATTTTTGTTTTGATGATATTTTTTCTGTGATAAGCCTGAAAAATCAAGGACAACTGTTTGGAAGTGCTCAGAATCCACGATCTCTAACTTTGCTTTGGTAGTAATAGCAAGTGACCCCTCAGAGCCTGTTTGCCTTGAACTGAGTAAGCAAAGACGTGAGCTCTTTCAGCCTTTTTTTTAGAGAGAGAGAGAAAAAAATCCCAGACTCAAACCTAATTCAAATTGTGTTGAATTTTCTGAGAAATCTGACTTATTGAAGGAAGTAACACTTTGTGTTACCTACTCCATCAGAATGTGCAAATTTTGCAATTCATTCAGACACTTGTTAATCCAGACCAATAATGCTCTTATTAATGTTTCAACACCATTGATAAAAATAAAATTACTTGAAATTTTGGCTTCAATCCTCAATGATATTTTGAATATGAGAATATTAATTTGGTGGAGGAACAGAATGCATTTACACAGTTCAATTATGGTTTTTTTTTCAACACACAGATTCTTTAATTTCTCTTCTCTAGCTTAAGCATTAAAGAAAACCACCTGTTTTTAAAAGGCAGCTCAAATGTATCTGTTTCTGCTATTTATTTAATTTTTTTGTCTGATCTGAGAATATTCAGTTGTATTTGCTTTATAACATTCTTTGGAATTGTGGAACTGAAAAAAAGACCAGAAAAATTTTTCCCAGCCATAGACTGTGTATCGAACAGTATTAGACTCCTTGTCAATATTCATATCTTGCTTTATATATAATTTTATTAAATCTATGCTTTGTAATAAATTTTACCCAGCAGACTTCCAGGTCAATTACAGCAATTTCTTTTCAGCAAGCTAGATGAAGAAAGCATTCACTTAAGAAAGCAATTTTCCACATACTTGTTGTCCATTATTCCACCTGAGTTAACTCCTTGCAGTTCAATAATTTGTAATATAACAAAATTATCAGCTACTGTATAAGAGTAGTATAAAAGGGTAATTTATTAAGGTTGACTCCTTCATTCCAGCACCACTGCTGTATCTGGGACTACATATTCAAATGTGCTCACATTTCAGTGTGTCAGCTTCTATCAATTACTGAGGGATCTCAGACCCCTAGAACCAGAGGACTGCCCCAAGAGGGACTTCACCAGCCATTGTATGGAAGCAAGACCTGAGAAGATGCAGCTGTTTCTCAAAGTCGCCGTAGGCTTGCTTGGTCCCGGTTTCATCACTTCCTCTGACGAGAGTCCCTCAGAGCTGCAGGGTTGCACAGGTGCCTTCCTTGGCCTCTTGCTGGTTGGGGGAGAATCCTAGGGGCTGGGGGCTCTCCTCTTTTGGGCACAGCGAGGTTCCCTGTGAGACTGGTTCCAGCCCTGTACTTGGCTGCAGATGCTGCCCTGGGCAGATGGACCTGCCACCACTGCCTGCTCTGGCTCTTCCTGGGGCTGGTTCTGCTCTGTGGGAATGGGCACAGGTGGGCAGTGCCTGGGACCCCGTTGGAGGGCAGCCTCTGATGTTCCTACTTCCTCCTCCACATTTAGTCCTGCTGGGACAGTGGAAGAAATCGTCTCCTGGGAGCTGCTGGAACTGGAGCTGCTGGGCATGGGGTTGGAGCTGGAACTAGCACTGGCTACAAAGCTGTCAGTCTCCTCCCTGCCAGTGCAGAAAAGCATCAGCCTCTGGGCCCCCTCGCTGCACTGGACCACAATGACAGTGATGAGGCCATGGACCGGACCAGCGGTGCTGTGTGCTCCCCACGGCAGTACTGCAGAGTCTGGACTAAGTTCTCCACATTCAGACCATGGAGGCAGAGATCATGCAGGATGCTGCTCTGTGCAACTTGTACCAGCCACCACTGGTCCTGGAATATTGCCTCCAGCCTCTCACACAGCCAGGGCTGCACAGGATCCAGGAGGTGCTGTCGTTGTTAGAACAGTCTTGCCCATACCTCAGGCACGAGGCCACCCACAGGCTCTGGCCCTGCAGTCCCCTGCTCAGCTGGGGACAGTGTTCCCTGTGGAGAAGACGGAGAGGACACCAGCGGGCCATGGGGGCTGTTTTCATCCAGGAGGATGGGAGCTGCCCTTGTGTGGCTGCTGGTCTCTAGTGACTCCTCAGGGGGGATGACAGCAAACAGCAGGTAGTCCTGTTCACCCTGCTCAGAAAACCTGAGAGTCTCTATTGGTGTCCTGCAGAGTGGGCACGATGAATTTGTGTGTGTCCACCGTAGGATGCAGCCCAGGCAGAACTGGTGATGACAGGGCAGAGCAGAAGCCACATCCTTTGGAGTGTCGTGGCAGATGAGGCAGTTGCTGTAATTTTCTCTGGCCATTTTTGTGCTCGGCAGCATTTTGGGGAAAGCTAAGGATCAGGAGCTGCTCCCCTTCATTGGCATCACACACTGCAGGAGAAGCTGTAGTCACTGACTGTCCCAGGGAGGGGAGGAAGGAATAGCAGAGCCCTGAAGAACACTCTCCCACGTCCCTAAATCCCATCACCCGCCCCATGGCCACTCTGCAGGTGGCGTTTTCCTGCACAGCTCACCCTCGGTGCTGCACCCACAGCACCCGGCTGCCCCCACCAGGCAGGGCATGGAAAAAGGGGTGGTGGCTCTAGGATGGTCACTGAGAGCTGTTGATAGCAGCCCCCAACACCCCGTGCTGAGAAAAACCTAGTTTGACTCTGCAGACCACAGAGTCTTCCTCAGCAGGAGTCAAGGCTTGGGCCAGATTGGCACAGTTACTTCTGGTGCCCACATAAAATCAGCAATGGATGAGCTGTCACAATCTACCTCTTGGGACGTCACCCTCCAGAACCTGGTGATGTCACAATGGGACATTCCCCACTACAGGTGCACAGTGCCAGGAATGAAAAGAAAATGGTTTCTTGTTTTGAACTTGTACATTTTCATGTTGGTCTCCCTTCTCCACCTGTGTCATACATCTATGGCTCTGTGTCGTGTCCCTGCTCCTGACACATTGCCGAGGTGTCCCATGAGCAGGGATGTGGTGGAAGCAGTCAGCATGGACTGCCTGTGGCTGGATGATGCCTCCTTCCTCCACTGCTTTCCCTGTACAATGCCAGGATTTGGAGGATTTGGGTGGGGGTGACCAGCTTTGGGTGAGAAGAAAGATCCCTTCCAGCCATAGACATGTAGGCCATTGTGCCCAGCTGTGAGAGGAAGCCCCTGCCAGGCCCCTCAGGCACACCTGTTGTAGGGTGACACCTCCTTGTGATTCCCATGCTGATACCCTGGAGTGGTCCCCAGGGTTCTGGGAATACTCCTTTTGGGTGGGCGGAGCTCAGGATGACCCTCAGGCACTGGGACCAAGTGGGACAACAGGGAGCTGCCAGCAGAAGCCAGGGGTGATGCCCAGTTAATCCTCAATGTACCTGTGACAAGATAATTTGCCCCTCCTGCCCACTCCGTCTTTGTCATCTGCTGCACTGTGGGTGTCTGGCTGCAGCAGGGTTTTCTATGGGAGGAGGCACCGTTGACATGGCCCTGAGGCTCCAGGACCCATGGCTGTACCTCTCAGCATGTGGGTGCCACCAATAGTGTGACACGAGGAAGGCATTAGTAGGAAGAGAATCTCAGAGACTATGTGAGTGAAGCAACAATTTATTTCCTTTTATTATTTCCTAACTAAAGGGTTGCAGGAGTCCTGCTAGTGCTGCTGTCAGGACAGCCTCCTGCTGGGAGGAGGAGAATCCTGGGAGCTGGAGACCCTCTTCTTTGGGTTCTTCTTGACCCCTCAGGCAAGAGGTTCCTGCCCTGGCTGGGAGGAGAGGGGCTGTGGCTGCAGCCCTGAGCAGAGGGACCCGCCACCACCAGCTGCTGCAGTGTCTCCCACTCTGAGGAGCTGGGTGCAGGTGAGGAGGAGCTGGGGCTTCCAGTGGAGGTGGATGCTGATGTACCAGCTTTTTTCTCCACCTTGGAGGCTGCAGGGCTGCTGGTGGGGGTACTCATCCCAGGAGCTACTGGGCCGAGAGCTGCTGGACCTGGATCTGGATCTTCTGCAGCTGCTGGAGCTGGAGCTGGCCATAGGGCTGTTGTTCTCATCCCTGACAGGGCCAGAGCACAGCCTCTGGGCCTCCTCACCACACTGGCCTACAACGACACTGCTGATGCTGTGGATCAGTGGTACTGTGTGCTCGCTGAGGAGAGGCTGCAGCACCTGGACCAGCATCTCCACATCTGGACCATAGATGCGAAGGCTGTAACAGGATGCAGCTATCTATGTCCTCAACCAGCCACCACCAGTCCCAGTATATTCCCTCCAGCCTCTGAACAGACATGGCTACATGAGGTCCAGGAGATGCTGCTGTTGTCAGAACAGTCTGACCCACACCTCAGGGAGGAGGCTACCCACAGGTTCCAGGTCTGCAGCCCTCTGCTCAGCTGGGAACAGTGTACCCAGTGGAAAAGACAGAGCAGCCGCCGCTGCACAATTGGGGCTGTTTTCGTCCGGGAGGAAGGGAGCTCTCCCTGCCTGGCTGTTGGTCTGTCGTGACTCTTCAGGGAATCTGATGACCATGTCATCTTCTTCATGGCCAGGGAATCTGACAGTCTCTGCTGGCCTGTTGCACACTAGATTTCTCCTTGTCCACCACAGAATGCAGCTCAGACAGAACTGGTGGTCACAGGCCAAAGCAGAACACATATCTTTCTGACTGTCCTGGCAGACAGGGCAGCTCCACTCTTTCCCTGTGGCCATTTCTGTGCTCTGCCGAGGGCTGCAGAGAGTTGAGGACCATGAGCTGCTCCCACTTGCAGAAATGCTTGGCAGGAGTCAAGGTTTGAAGCAGACTGGCCCAGGCTCTGCTGGTGCCTAAATATGAGCAGTGAGATACATGATGTCAGAATTGATCCTCTGGTGAGGCCACTTATCAGCATGTGAGATAGGATGTTCTTCCTGTAGGTGCACAGTGCCAGGAGGAAAAAGGAAGTACGAGTTTCTTGTTTTGAACTTCTATATTTCCATGTTGTTCTCTCTTGATCACCTGTGTCACACATCACACAATCCTGTGTGTCTTGTCCCTGCTTCTGACACATTGCCAAGGTCACCTGGTAGCAGGAGTGTGTTGGGAGCAGTCAGCATGAAATGTGTGCAACTGCCCCTCACTGCCTTTACATGTTCAGTTATAGGATTAGTAGGATTTGGGTGGTCACTGGCCAGCTCTGGGGGAGAGGCTCCCAGTCCTGTGGGTTGTATCCCTACTTCAAGGGAGAAGCAGAAAGGAATGTTTTGTTCCAGCCCCATCCACTCCTGCTGGACTTGCCCACCATGCCATTTCCTTCTGCACTTCCTAAGTCTCCATGTTTCTGGAAGCCAATGTGTTGGTGCTTCTCAAACCCACCAGCAATGGAACCTTGTCCCACAGCCGCAGGAAGGAGCTGGAGTTGCTGCCTTCCTGAATAGGGTAGAAGGGCCCTTTGCCCATGGCTCCGAGGGCCCAGGATCTATCACATTGTTGGCCCTACTGTCTCATTATCCCATCTTGCCTCGGGCTATTTTCGCCATTTGAGTCATTAGCACTTCAACCACTCCTTTTTACATTTACAGGAGCATACTTTGTTAGCTTGAGGGCTGGAGGGTGCAAGTTGGGACTGCTGTGGGGGCGAGGGGTGGGGCACTGGCTCTGCCCATTAACATCTGCTCAAGTGACAGCCCCTGGTCTCTATTCACGGGGCTTTTCATCTGCCTCCCGGGAGAAGCCATCACATCCAGGCATTTCAGGCCAATGCCTACACAGGACTTTCCCGTTTGGTTTTGAAGTCAGATTTTGTCATTTCTACAGCCCTGCTGGATCAACTGTTATGGCACAAGGACACTTTCTGCCGGTTTCTGGGACTGTGTGACTGTTCTGCTTTGCTTGCCCAGT
>VXBQ01007038.1:14650-27499 GCA_013400175.1 Phainopepla nitens | reverse complement strand
GAGTTCAAGAAGCATTTGGGCATGTGTTGTGTTTGCTGGGGTGTCTTGTGCTGGACCAGGATTCGGACTTAATGATCCTTGTAGATCCTTTCCTGCTCAGGTTATCATGTATGATATGACTTGCTTCTTTGCAGGTATGTTCTGTGCATTCAGAGATGAGAAGTTTTCTGGTGCAGCTATTTTTAATTTCACTCTGCAAAACCAACAGAGTGGTGTTGGCACCAATCTATGATTTGGTTGCAGGGTGTTTCTTCTGCCTTCTGTGAAATTTGGGAAGAGAGCTAGTAAGTCAAGCAATATTGAAAATCCTAGTTCAAACCACAGAAGTCCTGTGGTCCTCCAGGTTTTGGTAATTATCCCATGATTCTGGATAGAAGCTAGGAGCATTCTTTGCATAAATCATTATGGTTTTGCCTGCCCAGCTAGCAAGTGAATTACGAGCAGTGCTGGCCAGAGCAAGTGCTTTTCAGGACAAGATGCTGAATGCAGAAGTCTTAGCAGATTGTTTTGGATATATGCTGACATAGCAGAGTTCAGATGATCTAGGAGTCAGTGCTGTATAAGCCTCTTTGAACAAAAGCTGTAACCCAACAGCAGATGCTTGGAAGTGAACTTAAACCAAAGTGTTGAGCCTTGGTGTGTTCCCCAGCTGACTAAGTTATATAGCGGCTTCCAGGTAACAGAGAAACTGTTTCTTTTTTCCAGCAGGATCAGAGGTAACCGGGCTCAGAAATGGCAATTAATCTCTCCAGCCTCATGTGCATGTCCCTCCAGACTACTGAGCTGGTTCAGTATTTTGTTCCTTTAAAGAACAAAGCAGCTGGAACAGAAACTTTTACTGACACCAAACCATCTTGAGTCTCAGACAGCATTGCTTTGTCCTCAAGATCACAATAATGAGAGCATTCCTAAACCCACTGCCTCGCTCCCACAACATCCACTCCCCTGCACTTACGAAAATGTACCATGTGATGCAAAAAAAATGTGAACTTTAAAAACAAGCACTTTTTTGCCTTTAACTTCTGGGGAATTCACAAAGGTTATGAAGCAGAACCTTCCATGAATTCATGTGCCTCTATATGAAATCTCATTTGCATTTCTCTTTACTAAGGTAGTGCTGTTGCTTTTGATGCCATCACCAATTGTACAGACATGTTTTTTTTCTAAGACTACTTTCCAAGAAGAAGTCCTAACAGAAAAGATCATTCAGTTCCTAGTTACTATGTGATGGTACTTTGTGTTTTTCTTCTCCCACCTCATAAAAATGTTAAGAACAGGTGAAAAGGAATTCATCTATACAAGAGAAGATACTTTCCTCTCCTCAGCTGGACCACTTCCAGTTACTCTACACTGACAGCAGTCTTTTCAGTGATCATGAAAATAACTGTTTGCAATGAAAAAACTATCTGTTTTGGCCTGTCTGACAGAGGTGAGGTGTGTTTCTGAGATCTTACCTGTGATACCCCAAGATTTGCAGAAGGTGACCCTGGACTGAAAGCCCAGAAGTTCCTGATGTAATTGTCTGCAGAGGAATGTAGGCTGCTATGACTTGCATCCCCAGCAATACTGATTTTGGTTACATTGAGACATGCCAAAATAAAGAATGGACAGTGGCCCAAAATTATAATTGCATGTTTAAGAGAGGTTCCACACTGAAAATAGCCTGAGAGCACTTCCTCTCTGAGAGGTGCAGCCACTCGGTGTCCCACACTCTTGCTCCAGAAGAATACACCATGAACCCTCCTTACACTTGAGTACCTGCAACTGAAATTGCCAAGAGCCAGGGGCAAAGATGTATTCAAGTCTTGGATGGTAAAGCAAAGGGACAGGGAATTCCCAATGTTTGCTGTATTTTCTGAATTGACACGCATTCTCTCACAGCCAGATTCAGATCATGTTTAGAGATGAAAATTTTTCTGTTGTTGGTGAAAGACTCCCTGAACCTCATATGATCTGCTGCTAGACTGGGATCTACCACACAAGAACTCCTATGCTTTAAGTAGATTGTGCTACAAGAGCAGGGTTGTATGTGAAGGTACTTGAATGCATTTTTTTCTTTTAAGCAGAGCTCTGCATGTAACAGAGTAGCTCCATTTACACTATTTACATTCTGGCTCCTTCCTACATATATAGTACCCCAGTAAAATTTTTCCTTTTGCAAATTAGAAGCTTAGACTAATGTATTTTATAAACTGGTTTTTTTCTCTCTCTGAAGTTTTATATTTTTTCATTAAAAACCCCAAACATTTTGGCATTTACTTTATTTCTTTTGCAAAGCTTTAAAGCAGCAGCTTTGCTTACTGCCAGAATGACACAATGCAAAAGCATACTGTTCCTTACAAAAAAAGAGGAAATTTGAAAAAGTGTGAGAAGGAAAGAGAGAGGCCAAGACCTCTTCTCTCTGGTCAGACCATCCTCGGGCTCCTTCTGAGCCCTGTAGGAGGCTGGCAGGAAAGAATTTGTAGCCACAGTGACATGTTATCCAGAACCAAGGGTTGTACCTAATTGTAAGCAGATTTTGCCCACCTTCTTTTGGATGAATGATAGCCCAGCGGCATGTGACCTGGCTTGGCAATTTCCCTTCAGTGTCCAGGCTGCCATAAGGAGATACGTAATGTCTAGAGTGATAGGAAACTCTTTAGCGCAGATGGTACAGAGCTGCCTCATAAAATGACTCACTGTGAATCCTTACAGAAATCTCAGCTATAAAAATGATAATGGAAAAAGCAAAAGAAAATGCAAAATGTCTTAAGAACAATTTGTTCCACGTCTTCCATTTGCATTGTACAAAAAACACATATTCTATACCCAAACCAACGACTTCTTCCATTTCATTGTTTTTGACTGGCCAGGCAAAATCTATAGGACAAAGTACTGGAATTGTGGAAGTAGAAAGAGCTCTTGGAGAAGGTAAAGTGACAGCTGGCAAAGTTCTGACCATTCCTTACGGAAGAGAACTGACTTCTTGGGAAATGCTTTGTACACATTAGCTCTCCCCTTTTCTCTCTTCTAGTCCTCCCAATAGTGGGAGGAAACCCTTAATTAATAAAGGTGACACCTGTGGTTTTTTTTCCAAAAGAATCACTGGGTGTTAATTCAGAAATAGACTCTGAACCTCTGTGGGTGAAATCTTCCCTGTAATCCCTGAAGTGATTACAAATATGTATTTTAGAACACTGTGCCATTTAAGTCACATATTCAATTCTTCTCTGCTTTACTTTGAATTCTCACACTTGCTTTTCAGTATAATTTGTTGAGCATTTTTCAGGGTTTTTCCTTCATTTAAAGAATTATCTCTGCAGCAATACAGAATTGTCTGCAATTTTTTTCAATTTACTGTGCTCAGTAAGCACATAGAGTAACACAAGACCAGAAGTAACACAAGAATCAGAGAAGAAGGGGAGCATTGAATATGCTTCCACCCTTTATCCTCTTTCTACCATGCAAGATGATATCAGAACACTAAGTAAAAACACACAAGTCATTTTGAAAGAGAAAGTACTACCTACTTGCAGGTTGCATATGTTATTGTGACGGTGATACAGGACACACTGTACTCTTACTCCATAGCTGCTATGTCAGCATTTTAATGGGGTTTAGCAGCAAATCCTCTAATTTATCCCACTTACCTCATTTAGCTTAGATTTGTGGAGCAAGTCCTATGAGAATAGAACAGAATTTTCTGTAAGAAATTAAACACAAAGTTCAGCTCCATGAGCTCATCCAATCTCTGGCAGGAGAAGCAGGGTCAGAACAAATGACTGGTTCTCTGAGCAGCTGCAAACTGTACAAGTATTTAGGATACTTGGTACAAAGAATCACAACAGATCTAGTCAAAAACCAAGATTGCTTGGGCCTGTATAGAGCATGAGTAGAAGGCTTTTGACACAAATTTTCCTGTTAACTCACATCTACACCTGCTGCACTCCTTCCCCTGCTCGGCTTTATCTTCCTAACCCTCTCCTGACTGTCTTTCTGCAAGAGTATGTAGCACCACAGAGGTATAGTATAGCTGTATTTCAAGGACCACTGAACAACTCCTTTCCCCCCCTCACAGTGCAAACATTGTAGATGTCAGCCTCAATACAAAAAATGCTCTCCTCAGAACCAAGAATCATTCTCAAGATGACCTTCTTCATCTGCACTGTTTGTGACTTTCTAACTGTGTCCATATCTTCCTAAACCAACCAGATGTTCCCAGATGCTTTATTCTGGAGTTCCAATACCAGAGCAGCTGTGAAGAGCCTCTGTAGAGCTGCTTCCAGCTGGCCACTGGGTAAGGTGCTGCTCTCACTCCACGCAGATAGAAATGGAAGAGAAGAACCTGTGGCATTTGTTGACTGATAGCGTCACTGAGCTACCTGCTTGCCATCTGATGCATGCACCGAATTTGTGTCTCCCCAAGTGTCCTTTTCTGCCATAGAGTCCTATTAGGATGAGACAGTAAAAATGCTGAGATCTAAGCAAAGTAATAACGACCCTGTTTTGCTCTGTGAGATACATACTGTGGTACAGTAACAGATTTCAAATGGAGCCCTACCTGCCTACAATGAAGCAAAAGAGACAAGGGGACAGGTCCTTTGGGAGAGGGAACCCAAACACAGTTAACTCTACAGGGTAATGTATGCGAAGGGCTCAGCTGTAACAACAGGAATTTGAGCAAGATTATCTCTCAGTATCGCATGATCTTCATTTTTTGAACACTCTGGAGAAATAGTTGTCTGATCCATCAGAATTCAGCTTCATATTGACTTTCAAAGATGTGATCTCTGCTAGCTAGTGCCATTGACCTACTAGAGCAGAACAATTGCAGAACAGCACAAAGGGAAAACAAGGAGTTTGTGTTTTGAAGATGCAGACAACACAACCCAATTTGTAAGCACATATTCAACTTACCCTCCAGTATTTCCTCCTGCAATTCTGTTGAGGTTCCCCCAAATTTTAGTCTGAGTTTCTCTGTAGTCATAAGATCCACACTGATCCATACAAGATGTCATTTATTCATAAAAAGGAAATTAATTCTGTATTTGTATTTGATGTGCAGTACATCTGCTACTCTGCATCTGCACCACGCTGCAGAACACTTTATATGCAGGTTGTAAAAGGCTGACCCTGAGAGGTTATGGGGAGAATAGTCAGAAACACAACCCAGAATCTTTCTCTGCCATGATATAAAATAAACTATTTTCTGTCTGTATAAACAATTATATTTCAGAACCAAGCCCCAGGAATGTGGACCTGTGATGAAAATATATAATTCAATTTGAAGTGGAATATTTGGTGATAAAAGTACTCCCAGGAATAATATTTAAAGAAGAAGGATTACATTCTTCCATACTTCAGTTACTTGTTTTCTTCTGGCAAAGTAGACAAATATGCTTGGACATGTAACTCACTACATCAGAAATTGAGTTTTCCTAAGTATTTCTTTATATGCACACATGTACTCCCACAATTTAAAAAGCCATATAATTGTCTATAATTTTATTTCAGATTTGTTAAACTCCAAGATCACTAAATTTCAATGTGAAAAAAAATCACGGAATAAGTGTGATCTTAATTATATTTGTTAATTAGCTGATATTTCTGCAGAAATATCCTGTCAGCATTCAAAACCCTTTTGTATGTATGGCCTTATATGATATTAGAATATTGTGACAATTGCAAGTTTATAACTAAATTGTAGAGTAGACTTTTTCTACTGTCTTGTAAACATTTTTTTAATGCTCTATATAAGCAATGAACACCCTGTGTTCCATGTTTCTGACACTACTTAAAACTGTGGTCTTAAAAGGATTCAGTGGAAAAAAGTTCTCTTTTTTTCCCTCTTTGGCCAGCCAATGAATTGATCCACAAAATAAGCTAATTTTTTTTTTTCCTCTGCAGAAATGGCTCATAAAGCTGCATTTTGCTGGGTGGACAAAAATCACTGAACAAATTACAGTGAATTTCCTGCATTGCAGTCCTTCAAACCATCTAAGGAAATCATAGTGAGTAATGGTGCAGATCTGTGGTCTTTCATGTGCCTCATTTCAAGTCCAGATTTTGTCTCAGTTGACATGGATGCAAGCTGCAAAGTTTGGATACAGGTTTTTTAATGAGAATTTTGAAAGTTCAGAAGTGTGTATAAATAAGTTGCTGGGGTTTTTTTCCCCAGACTGTAACATGGGAAGGCTCCCACTGTGAGGTTTGGATCAAATCTGGAGGTTTGGTTTAGTTCTATTTTTGTTTCTAATGTACTAAGTTCACAGTGTTCACAGGCTGCCATAAACTGCCTCTGTTAAACATGCGCATTTTTAAAACATGCAGAAGACTTGGCTCAAGTTGTGTATCACCTAATGGAAGCCAGCAGAACTGTGGGCTGGAAAGAACCCTTAGCTGCAGTATATGACCCAGTGAACACCTGGACTTGCTGGAAGTGACAATATAAATGGTATATTCATAGTAACCATGTCTAAGAATTGCTTTAACACTCAAGGACCCAGTTCAGGAAAGAACCTCTGAAATGCTTCTGGTGCTCCAGGAGGGACTGTCTCAGGCACCACTCAGCTTCTGAACGAATTGATATTTCTGGCCATATTGTTTCGGATGCAACAGCTCTTTCATAACTGAAAGCATGGCTCACTCTTGAATTATCAATAAAACGTCGGTTTTTCCAGCTGCATTGAGTGCTCCATTTGCTGGCACTATGACTGCAGTCAGGAGGTGTTGTTTGCCACAGCTGCTCCCTGCCCCAACAGAACAAGTGTGTTTTCTGATCTCTCATGTGTAGTTTTGAACTCCTTGGCTCCTAAAAGACCTCTCCATGCAAGCCCCGTTTTGCAAGCAACTTCTTTCCGTTTATTGCCCTTAACTCCTTCTTTCCACTACCGTCCCATTGAACATGAAGACGTGAGGGCAGGGAATAATAAAAGTGATAGCAGAGATTTTGGTAGAAGTTTGGGACCTGACTGGAAGTCCTCGTATGCATTGTTGCACTTTGGAAGCTGGGATGCCTCTAACGATGACTGTCTAAGCTGGTGATAGGCCTCACATAGGCCATTACTGATTTAATTTTATTCCTTGGGAGAAGCTGTGCTGTACACCATATGTCAGGACTTGTGTTGTGAAGATACAGCATTGCATGGGCTACACTTTATCCACCCCACTAAAAAGAGCTCTGTGTGCCAGCTATGGGAGCTTGGCTAAGGAGAGAATGTATTGAGAAAAGTCAGAAGTAAAGTATTGTTTTTTTCCCTGCCATGCCATAAGATCAACTATTTTTTGTCTGTATAAACAATTTCATTTTAGAACCAGGGCACAGGAATGTAGACCTATGATGAAAATATATAATTCAATTTGAAGCCGAATATTTGGTGACAAAAGTATTCCCAGGAATAATATTTAAAAAAGGATTACATTCTTCCATACCTTAGTTGCTTTCTTCCTCTGGCATAACAGAGTCTCTGAGTACGTTTCACCCCAAACACCTCAGTTAATACTTGATGAAGTTTCTAAAATGGCTACCACATTATTGCCTTTACATAAAATAAATGCAAAGCTTAAGATTAGTAGCCTCCTCTGTCATGCAGGATCCAGAAGACTGTGAGTTTTGACAGTGTAGTAGCTCTAAACTAATTTGGGAGACAGCTGTTGACAACTGTGAAGTCTATTTCATCTGAATAGAAATGTCTAGAAATATATTTGATTTCCTTTGCTGAAATAAGAATCTCACCCATACCAGAAATACTTTGAAACCACTAAGATTCATAGGAATGACAGTTGGAGATGATTATGTCTGAACTGTACACGGTTAAGGAGGCTTCTGAAAGTATCTGAGCCTGTGCTTTGGGCCAGTCATTGGGTGGGAGTTGGGTACAGAGCTCTGCATTTGCCCTCACCATAGGCCAGAGACCCTCTGGGGTGGTGGTGAACGCAGAAGAGGGACCTGGCTTGTGTGCCAGCCTGCAGTCACCAGTATGCTGGTGTGAGAGAAGGGTGACTCAGTGCTGAGCCAGCCCTGGCAAGCCAGAGCAGCCCCCAGGTCCTCGGGTCCGCAGAGGAGCTGGCAGCCCCATGCTTTCAGCATGGTGGGAGTCTGGGGGCAGGCTTGCACCCCTACCCCTCCTGAACTGCACCCAGGGCATCCTGGCAGAAGCTGAGAAGCTGGGAAAACTTACTAAGCAAAATCCCTCCACAGAGAAGGCTTGGCCATGATTATAAATCTAGCAAGGGCTTATGGAAAAGTCATTTTGATCTGTGTGGCTCTGCTGCCTGTTCATTATGATGATTGAGAAAAGTAATTCTAAGACTTTGACATGCTAACCTTTAGCAAAAGGCATATTTTTGCCATACTACCAGAATGCTAAACTGAGACTTTTCTGATATTTGGGGCTTTCAGGCATGGAGTCTTTTTGACATAAAATATACTTATCCCAAAACTCAAGTGGACCTCTGAGATTTTGAAGTTGTAACCATAGCAAACATAACTTAAAGAGGGGGAAAATGTTCTGTCAGTGTCATTTCAGCTCTAAATGGTGCAATCTATTCCTCTTAGATACACAGTTCTTTTTGGTGTCAAAACAGATCTGGTAATATCAAAGAATTCCAGTGGACTCTTTCAGTTATAAAAGAAAATGAAGTTTGATACATGGCTATTCAAAGGACTTTCAAAAATACTGTGGCAGAATGACCTTCAAGGAAAGTCAGGCTCAATAAAAATACCCAACACAGCTGCAATATCAACCTCTTTTCTTGAGATCCCAAGATACTGTAAAGGCCTTCAGTAGTAGGTGGTATTTGCTTTTCAGCCCAGCTTGAATTATTTCTATACTAGATTTTATTGGATCTATATGTGGCTATTTTATGGCTCTTTAATGTTTATGATGTATTTATTATCATTCCTACATTTCCCCTGCAGCTCTACTGAAGTGGGACTATCTAAAGATTGTGGAGCTATTTGTTATTGTACCTTTAATTTACAGCCACTCCATATTTTGCATTAGAAGAATTCAGCAGTGTGACTGACATTAACTAACTCTCACTGTGTCCATCTGAATTCACAGTACTATATAAAATGCAATTGAAGTAGAGGTAAACTGAGTCCAGCAGCAGCCTGGACCACGAAAGAGATTTAAGAGAGGGCCTGGGAAGCAGCCTGCCTATGGCAGATCCTTGTTTCCAACACCAAGCTATAAATTACGTCACCAAGTAGATCAAAAGCCTTGCTCCATTGCTTAAGCAATTGCCACTCAGAGGTGTTTTAGTAAAACCCAACCACTTCTGAGGAAGGAGTGTTAGCTGGCAGCAGGGTGAGACGGGAGTTTGGTTGGTCTCAGAAGCAGGTCCAGCCTGAGTGAGAAGACAGGGTTGGGTATGTATGGCAGCTCTAGTGTTCCCTCTGCTGCTGCTCTATCTCAGCATGGTTTTGGTATCCATACTTATGAGAAGATATCCATGCCATGAATATTGCATTGGAGACCCCTCCAGGCCTGAGTTCTTCCCATGCTTGTCACTTACTGTCTTCCTTCCTGTTCACCAGCCCTGACCCTCCCTTCAAAGTCCTGTTGCTGTCTGCTTTCAGTTCAAATTTTTTTGTTGCTGAATCAGATACCAACAACAATTTGCTCCTTTCCTTCTGTTCTACTAATTCTTCATCTCCTTCTAATAGAAGTAACTCATAGTAAGACCATAGGATCACAGGAAAAACTAGATGGGAAGGATCTCAGGAGATCGTGTAGTTCAACCTCAGTCTGCAGTCTTATCGAGTCTTTTGGGTCAAATTAATAATGCCAAACTATGGCCCGGTTTACACATGTAGAGTAACTGAGCACTAAAGAGCATTGAGGAAACAATGGTAACTTTACACCCCCTCAGCTTGCTCCCACAGTGTACTGGCTTGGCCTGAGATAGAGTTAATTTTCCTCACAATGTCTGGTATGGGGCTGTGTTTTTGATTTGTGCTGAACATAGGGTTGATAATACAGGGAGTTTTTTGCTGTTGCTGAGCAGAGCTTGCACAGAGCCAAGGCCTTTTCTGCTTTTGGTACTGTCACACTGCTGAAGAGACGGGGGGTGCTTGGGAGGAGACACAGCCAGGTGTCCCAAACTGACCAAAGGGATATTCCAGACCATGTGGCACCAAGCTCAGTGTATAAAGTGGGGGGATGAAGGAGGGAGAGGGGGACATGTGTGGTGATGTCGTTTTTCTTCCCAAGTCACTGTTATGCAATGGGGCCCTGCTCTCCTGGAGCTGGCTGAAAACCTGCCAGCCCATGGGAAGCACTGAATTTATTCTTTGCTTTGCTTTGCTTGTGTGCACAGCCTTTACTTTCCCTATTAAACTGTTTTTATCTCAGCCCACGAGTTTTCTGATTTCATCTGTCTGATTCTCTCCCAAGTCTCGCTGATGGGGGATTGACTGAATTGTTGTGTGGTACTTGGTTGCTGGCTGGGTTTAAACCACAACACACAGCAAAACCATTTTCTCAGATTTAATTGATGGATTGACAATTAATTGTTTGGGATTTTTTCTTGCTAGTGTTTTGAAATAAGTTTGTTCAGAATCTATGTCATTGTGTAAACTTCTGCATTGACACATTGTCAGCCTTTATGACAGATGATCCAGTCTCCCTGGACTGGATCTCAAGCTCATAAAATCTTGCTTTCTTCCACAGTAGCCATGTGGGCACTATACCTGATTATAGCAGGGGGATTTGCTAACCTTCAGCAAATAGAAATTAGCAAAATTGGCAGAGGCCTTGAATGCCATATGAAGCTTGAACCTGACATGTTGAAAGAAGAAGGTTTTCCTAGCCCAGAAGTATGCTTCCAAGGTGGCAGCTTTCTTGGATGACTCTGGATGCTGGAGGGGGGACTCTTACTCCTTTTCTTTTCCTGTCCTGTGATGTTCTCCTATATTAAAGAGTTGCTTTTCTTCTGCAATGCTTATGTTACATAGAGAGTGGCTCTGTGATATCTGTAGATCACAATGTCACATACCTGGTGCTTGGATGCTATTTTCATATCTGTGGGAAAATATGCCTCCTCATTTATAAACCAAACTGATAAACCAAAAGACCACTTTATGATTAGATAACACACAAAGGACATTATGTTTTTAGCCTGATTGTAATATTTCTTTGTGAAACTCATTTGGGTTATCTTCCTTCTAAACTTCTCCTCTCTTCCAAACACTTCCAAATCATTCCACAACAGAGGTCCTAAATGAAGGTGGGCTCCAAGTTCAGACTCCTGGAGTTTGCTGATTTTCATCCTATCAGTGGCACTTAGACTATGGCAACATAAACAAAGCGGATCTTAAAAATATAACTGTTTGATGAAAGTATATAATTTCAAAACCACTCAACAAAATACTCATCAGAAGGGATCTCTTGCTATTGCTCCCCACATGCAATCAATATATCATTTTAACTACAGTGCTTTTACCCTCTGTTTATCATCCCTTCTGAAGCCATGTGGAATACTCATCTTCTCTAATCCTTGTCTATAGTATTTCCAAAGTACTTTACAAGCTTGGAGTAATGGACTTTAATGCCTTGCAGCAGCTGAGCTGCTAGCATATATGATACCTTAAATGTAACAATCAAAGGAGCATGCAAGATTTTGGTATTTCCGCTGACTTGCAGATGTGCAGTATCCAGGTCCAAAAACAGTAACGTCAAGTTTAGACTAAAAATGTTTAAAACAAAATAATGTCTCACTGTTCAATGTCAACACTCCTATAATGTGAGAGGATATTCTCTGATAGAGAGAGCACCAGTATTAAATATCTGTTATCTGAGCCCTACAGTAATTTCTTTTTTGTATGTTTGTCCATGAATAACCTTGCTCAAGATTTATGTAACAGAGTGTATTGTTTTATTAATCCAGAGCATGTGGCATTCTCCAGGTGCTAAGCTTTGATCTCCTTGTCCTTCTATGTATTAAGTTTTCTGGTTCTCATTGACACTGATGCTCTTGATTTAAGGTAATCCTCTTATTGTCGGGGACAGGAAAAACTGCAAATGAACTCTGCAGTGAACCTGGAATCTTGTTCTTTTCTTTTGTCTCAGTTTTGATTGAATCTCCACTAAATTCAGTTCAGCAGAATCCAGCCACTGCTTTTAGGAGTAAAAGTATATCTTTCTGCAACATTTTATGGCATGGAATGTCGTTTATGGCACATTATATTACAGTTTGAAATGCTAGCATTCACTAACAAGAGGAGCTGTGGTTTCATATTAAAACAACTAAGCAATGTAAAAAAACCTCTAGAAATCCAAGAAGGCAGTTTTCCTGTGGGTAGTAACAGAAGGAAAAAGTGTGAGTGCATGTGCAGTGGAAAGCATGGGACAGGGGAAAGAAGAACAGAACGGTGAAAAAAACTGCTGGAGCAAGGCTCCTTCCAAATGTGTGCTGGCTTGTAGGGTGAGGATGAGAGATGACAGTGCCACACAGTTAACTTCTGAGGTGTCATTGGGGGAGCAGCTGCTTCTCCCCAAGGTTTCTCTTGCAGCTGACACTGATGGCCCATCTCTCACCTCGGCTCCACAGTTTTTTCTCACCTACCCTGACAATTCATTTCCCAGGTGTATGCTGACTTGAGGCTGCTTGGTTCTGGGAATGGGAGTTGCTGGGCCAGGGTTGTGTGGTAGGCTGGCATGGTCAGATCAAGAATGAAACCAACTCCCTACTCCCCCTCAGCCCCCATGCATGCCTGACATGATGCCCGAGAGGTCTGCAGCATAGTGCAAACACAGGCTTTTCCTCAGGGCCAGTGGGGTGGTCCCGAAGGAATAGTCTGTGCTCTGAAATCAGGGATTGCAAGGTGGGTGGTGACATTCACTAAAACATCTACATCTCATGAGC
>VXBQ01007038.1:2210-13061 GCA_013400175.1 Phainopepla nitens | reverse complement strand
TAAAAAGCAAGCAGCAGCAAAAATTCCTGGGGAGCCTTCCATTGTGCTATGACCCACAGCAAATTTTCAATAGAAAATGTTTTGTTCACCTGGCATATTCTTGCAATCCATTTCTATTATTCTCTGAACCTGGAGTCACTTCTTTGTTGTCAGGAAGTAGAACAGCACATGCTCTTCTCCTTCTTCAGGTGTAGGCTTAGAGGGACTCTCTGGAGACCTAGAAGCACATGCTTTTAAACACTGGAAAATTTTATGCATTTGTTGTGTGGGGAGTGTTGTTCCACAATATCTTTGAACATGACACTGAGACACATTTAAATGAGAAAAGAGAGTAAAAGCAGAGATGGATCATTGACGTGTTTGTAATTTCTCTGGTATTACCAAGATGGAGAAAATAATATCACCATTTCATGCTTTTTAAAGATCCAGATTTCAATAAGTTCTATCAGGGTCCTTCCCTTTAACACTAATATTACTGTTATGGATGTCTCAAAAGAGATTTTCTATTTAGAACACTTTCTATTGTGTCTTTAGAGGGTAGTCTCAAATGCAGTTTTGGTGTTCTCTCTGTCTAAGCTAAGGCTATATTTTCTACCTATTACAGTTTAGTAATATAATACAATACATGGCCTAAAGCTTCCTTACACACAAACCAGAAAATTACTATTTTATTTTACAGCCACCCCAAATGCATATAAAAATCATCTGGGAAAGAGGTTTCTAATAGTTAATAAACTGGCCAAGAAAAAAAAAATTACACTGTATTTTATGATTAATAGGAAGACGTATGTAAAAGAAAATCACTAGCAATCAGAAATCTGTATGATACTGTACATTATAAAAAATAAATTAGCTAATATTATCCAGATGAGAAACCATATACAATGCTTCTACATTTCCTTCTAATTTTCTATTCCACAGCAACAGTGAAGGAAACTTAACCTTTTCTTTCATTCTTTTCATGAATGGTCTTAATAATTCTTTAAAACTGCACATGCCACAAGACAAAACAGCAAGTAATGCTTTGTAAAGCAGGTGACCTGTCGTTCTGCTTGGTTGTTGCCAGTGCGTTTTTCATTTAAGAAAGGAGCTACTTCATTGAGCCATTTTAGAGACAAAGAGTGAGATTCCTCAGGCTGATATCGAGTGAAATGAGGAGTAAAGTGTATAAATGCAAATGTTTAACTCATCAGCCCTGTACTTCTGTCAGTGGAGAGAATGCTATTAGTCTTGGATTTCCTTCATTACTCAGTCCGCAGCTTAAGCTACTCTGACATCTTTTTTATTTTTCTTCTGTAGCAAAATATTTTCCAGTTTTTACACCTTTTTTATACTTCCCTGTGGATAAGCTGTCCTCTATCAAAGATTCAGCTAATTCAGGTACATTTTATTTTGTGAAGTGTTTATTACTTCTTCTTTCAGGCCATGGCAGAGTCTGAGATGATTTATTGCTATCAGTAATAATCTGAATTGCTAAGAATGTTCCCAGGGTTTGAAAGAATGGGAAAGCATGTGGGGAAGAGGAAAAGTAGCAAATCCTACCCTTGGACAGCTTGCCTTGTCTTAGCCTACTTCTTTAAGCTATGGGAAGTTAATCTGCATTATATATAGTCCCTTATTAGATTCTTAGGTCTTCCCTAAAGACTGACATTGTAAAGAAAAGATATCAAACAACCAGCAATTTAGAATAAGTTCAAATTAAAGCATGGTTCTATCCAGAAAAAGGGGCTGTAAAACTAGCACCTTTAAACTCAACACACTCTACTCACATTAAATTGTATAAACCTCTTTTACTGATGAAAATAAGTTTTTACTGTTTTTAATATTTTGTCAGAAAAGTGATGCCTGAGCGAATTATATTGTATTGTCTTGAACTTCACCAGCAAAGTCATGTATTTGTTAACCTCTGCATAATTATTTGGAGCAATCAAACTTCACTGGCTTTACTGCAAGGGTATTTGATTCCAAAGTGTCCCTGCTTTGCCAGCTGGTAACCCTCCTGGGTCTACAGCCCACTCAAAAGCTGATGGGTGTGCCTCAGCTAGAAAGGACATGGTCTAAATGCTGAACCCCGGGAGGAAGATGCAGATTAGTGAAAACTGAGCCTGAAAATTAAGAGTATTTTGGAACAGAAATCAGTAAGAAATGTCACCACCTTGACATTCAGAAAGTCCCTGAAGGAGCAAAGTCATGACTAGTGCCTAATAGAAACATGGACCGTACTTTGCTAAAGCAGTCTCCAGTCTAGTTGCAGGTTTCAATGCTGCAGATTTTAACATAAGCAGTCTTATAACTGCCAATAGAGCTATTTTAACCAGTCCTGTAGGGAATTCAGACCTTCTGAAAGCCTTTCTAATTTAAGATGAAAACTTGTTTAGAAATTTGCTTTGGGAAGGAACAGTAAAAAAGGAAATATCCAGCACAGCAGTTGATCTCAGAGTCTCCAGAGGTGTCCTGAAAAGAGGAACGACCCACTCTAAATGAGGTGAGACAAACTCTGGAGTATGCAGCTCTTCCTGCTGCTTCTTTGCTTGCTATCGGCTCAGTGGACATAGACTGCAACTTTTTCAAGATTTTTCAGCTGGCATTAGTACTCCAAGTTCCATGTGTCCCTGGCAGAACTGGGTTGCCAGCAGCTCTTGTCCTCCTGAATTGGTGCAGAAGATTTGGGAGCCCAAACTTGCTAGCTGAAGCAGGGTAGGATGGTGATAATGTCCCAAACAGTGGGTCACAGCATCACCACATTCAATGCTTGTCAGATGCCTGTGTATCACCTCCTGCATATTTCCTCTCTTATTCAAGAGCTGAGCTGCTCCTCCCCACTCTCATCCAGGCGGTCCTGCTAATAACAGAGATTTCTGTTCAGCCCTTCCTCCTTTTTCTGAGAGGGGAGTGAACGTGTCAGCTGCCTTCACAGTTTTCCATACTGCAACAGATTGGCTGGACACTGCAACGGGATAAAAACCTGATCCATTTCACACTGGCTTTTATGAAATAGTAAGTAATGATTCCCACCCCAAATGGAACTGAGATGATGAATTCACAATCTCTTTCAACAGATCTTCTTTTCTTTCTTATCTTCCCTCCCAAAAACCCAAATCTTTGTGTCCAAATTTACTCCAGTGCATCAGTAAAAATGGAAGAAACAAGGGTCGTGCTTTGTTGTCACTGAGACCCTTGCTACAGTCTTCAGCCACATCCAGGCTTTGTGTTTCTTCACCTTTCATTTCTCATAAGAGGACAGGAGAACCACATTCCTACCCTCCTGTAAACTAACTAGGTTATAAAGTAGTGAAGTAGATGTCAGCCAGTGACATCTGGTTTCGTCTCTGAATTGAACGCTGGCCTCTGCAGCACCGTAATACTTTTCACAAGAGGCCAGAGGGGTGGGAAAGTAAGAAACTTCCACAGGTTTATCTTCTTTATTAAAACAAATGGATCACCAAATGAGTAGACAGTTCAAAATTCATCAGGGAAAAATCAATACAGAGGAGGTTTTTCTCTACAGTTTATTGGACAGAAAGCCTTATATGCTTAAATACCACAAGGACATGGGAAGCCAGGTACACCTCCAAATATTTCAAATAAAAGCAGCATTTTCCAAACACTGGCAGTGATTTTCTTTGTAAATAGGTTTAACCTTGGACCTTCTGTCATCTTGTATTTTTACACAGGAAATTAATTTTCTACATCCTCTGTGTGCATAGAGAAGACAGAAAGTTGAAAAACTCCATGGGATTTCCAAAAAAGCCTCCATATAAATTTTAAAATTAAACAGATGTTATATGATAACCATTAAATCTAAGCTATGGGTTCCGAGGTTATAAACTATACATGATATTCTGAAGCAAGAGATGAAATAGATTTTTTCATTTACTGAAGGTCTTCCACATCAAAAAGATCAGGATTTAGATGAATCCATGTAGGTCTTGTGTTCCAGCAGGAGTTTATAAACATCCAAAATAAGTAAATGCTCTTACAACAGCTAGTAAACACCCATGGGTAGAGACGTTCTGTGACTTTCCAGCTCTGCTGGGAATGCAGCTACATACTGCCAAGAGCCTGTCCATTGAGATAGCCATCCTCAGTGGGCATTGGAGTGTATCCAAGGTGAGTTAAAGGGTGAGTAAAAGAGTGTCTGCTTGCCTGGTCACTCACTGCAATCCTCAACCCATGTCTGTAATTCCAGAAGAAACCCCTACATCTTGTATTTTCTAGTTCAAAACTAGTATGTTATGTTACTACATTACTGGAAAAAGAGTTGGAGATGGGATGAGAGGTATCCCCCTGCAGAAGGTCCTTTAATCTGCAAGGGAAAAAGGGGACAACAGCCAGATCACACAAATCTTTCCCTGCAACTGGAAAACTAAGAAGAAGTTGTTGATGACTTCCTAAGCATCCCAGAAATAGCAAGAGCTTTCACAATATCACCTGACCTTTTATGCCAGGCTTGTATTTCTATTCACTGCAGAGGAAGCTCAAATTGTCCTCACTGTCCTTCAAGAGGAATCCACTCTCCTTCATGGATCAAAAGCTCAGGGGATGTAAAAATGTATGCTTTCCATCCTGTTGGTGTTAGATTTTACCTCCAAATCATATAATATTTTGTCATTTCAGTGCTGTAGACTTTCTGTGGGCCAAAGAAGGGTGACTTTCTGTGCTACCTTTTATCTTCCCAAATACGTCCCTGTTCAACCTCATTTTCCTCTTGATTTTCTCCATCTGGTTTTCATATGACCCTGAGCAGCTGTACAAGGTGGGTATATTTAGTATTTTCCTTGTTTCATCCTTACTGAGATGCCTTTCTGCTGAATATCTGCTTAACACGATTTTTATTTGGATCCATTTCAGTTTTAATCTTAAATCTGGCCTTCGCAAGTGAGCTGTTCTGTCAACTTACTACTGTTTTTTAGCAGCTTCTGAATTTAAAGCAATTCAGTCACTCTGAAAAAATAAAAAAAACTTGAACTCCACATGGTGCACAGTATTGAACAGTGCATTGTATTGAGTAATTAATCCCATCAACGTTAGGGCTTTCCCTCCCAAATACCATTAATTTAAAGAGTGTAGGGATGTCTGGGAAAGTAGGAGGACTATTTCTCTTGCATATTTCTTTTCCCTTGGAAACATCAGGCAGTGCATTGTGGTGTTTCTGTTTTCCCTGGAAAGGAAAAAATACCAGGAACATTTAAGGGGCTATGGAAATATACCACATTGCCCAAAAGCTCAAATTAAAACCTGCAGGATTTCACTGCAACCTGTGAGGCTGCCCTCTGAATGCTCCAGACCACTAAAAGTGCTTCTCTTTTTGGAGGGGCTGCAGAAGGACTAACGGAAGAGCCAGAGCTGGCCTTCAGTTCAGGTTCATGGCTCCCATGAATTATGGCAAGGACTCTGCTCACACTTCCTAACTCCACCTTGTGCTCTCTCTATCCTGTCTTCTTGATCTCTACCAAATCAGCACACAAGAATTCAATCTCTATCATAATTTCTTATGATTGCTGTACTTTTTTTCCTTGAAAACCAATGTTTTCTAAGGATTCTTTTGTGTAATTCTAGGGAAAAGGGAAGTCCACAGTCTTGCTGAGAAATATCCTACATACAGTGTGTTTTCTGGCATTTTATACCAAAGCTATTAATCTAATGCTGTTTTCCTCACCCACCCACAGAGTTCTACTTTTTGGGATAAAAGCCAGCACTTGGCACATAATGCATAGTTGATTGTTGAGTTGATTGCTAAACTGACTACTGCATTGGACAAGGTACAGATGGATGTAGAGACTATTTTAAACAAGTCCATCACAGAAAGAATCAGTGGTTTAAGGGTCAAGTTGGCTCTACAGAGGTGCTGAGACATTGGGAATATATTGCTGTAATGTCATTGGGGTAGAATTTTTCTTGTTGGTTTTTTTTTTCTTCTTTTTGAAAGACCAATGAAATGCTTGAATAAGAAGGAGGCAGAACAGAAGCTCAAGCTTGCATAGTTAGTGAGATGAGAAAATTGAAACAGCATAGACAGAGAATGGAAAAGTACCATGGTAAGGATTCTCTGCACTTGGTTAGACATCTAGACGCATCTTTTACGATGGTTTTGAGCTCATATGTATACTTTGATGTGCACCGTGCATACTTTTATCTGATTAGTCTTTCAAAAAAAGAGAGATCATTCTAGACACATCTGATTTTTTTTAAGAGCTTTGAGAGAATTTATTGTCATTCAAAAGGATACAAGTTTAACTTTTTCTCTATTTTTTAAAAAAAATCACCTGATACCAATTAGAATTCCTTTACTGCTGGGCAGATTTATGATACTGTAATACAGCACTGAAAATATGAAAGCAGAGAAGCAGTATTTCAAAATGCAGCATAAAACCAACAATAAAAATGTGTATTTATAACCCAAAAAGTATGATTTCATCCTGGAGAATTACCAAGCTAATAGCAGTAATAAGCATGATTTTAGTTGTACCATACTGTACTTATTAAACACTTCAGGGGACTTGTGAATAAATCAATTCACAGGATCATTTTTGGATATTTGAAAATACTTTTAGATATTATAAAAATGTGGAAAACTATAACAACTGGTTATCATTTGTTCATGTTTTCCAAAAAAGGTTTCAATCATAGACCTCATTGTTACATCTTTCAAGATACTGGGCTGATGCCTGCAAGCTGGAAGAGTAACTCCATTTAATAAATGTAGATTTAATATCTTTTGGAGAAAAAATTAAAGCAGAAAAAGTACAAGCAATAATGTGAATTATACTCACTATCCCAGTTAATCTTGTTTGGTGTAGGGAGGATATTTCAGAGGAAGGGAGAAAAATGGTTTAGTAATAAAGATGGGCCATAACCAAAACCTTGAAGCCACGCTCATGAGATACAATATGGAAAACATGGATTCAAACTCATGCTTTGAAGATCTATCACAGGCTCAACTCCAGCCTTGAGGGATGAGATTTTTCCTATATAAGTGAATGAGTGAAGTAACAGAGCTTTCTATTATTCACTGCAACCCCTACTACCTGTAATACAACAAAGGTCAGAGGACTCAGGTAAAAATGGCATTTTACCATGCTAGGTGCTGTACAAACACACAGCAAAAAAAAAGGTCTTGCTTTGGGAATGGTTCAGGACAGACAAGCAAGACAAATAGCTGGAATAGAAGCAGATAAAAATAAGTAAGAACACATTCTGTTGCAAAGAAGCTAGTAGAAGTTTAAGTTTACAGATGACTGCAGTTTAGGCATACGTTCAAAAAATATTCCCTGGTCAACCCAGCTGTGTCTGTGAGACCATAAATGAACAGTTGATTCCTATAGAAGCTAGACCGTGTAAGTAATCTGGTGTTGCTTGAGCTCCATGGGAGCTATTTTTTTTATTCCAGTTTACAATTATCAATACACACCACTTAAGAACTTGGCCCCATGTCTTGTGCTTTGTTATTTGTGTGAGAGTGTGGTCCCCTGGAAATTTACAGATGTAGCAGATGAAGTTCACCAAAGAGAAAAGCTTTTTCCATGCTGATCTATTATGAGATGGGGCCATTACTCTGTAATAGTAATTTTGAGAGATATAGTGGTTCCTTCATACTTTTCCTCATGCCTGATCTTTACCTAAAAACAAGAGATTTTGTTTTCAGTATATTAAACAATAGGGTTGTAGGAAACTGTTGCCTTCAATCAGTTTTCTTTCCACCTCTGAAATAGCTTATGCTATTATTTTTCAGACTTTATACTGAAATAGATTCCTTCATGGTGTGAACACCATGAAATGACAACTTCCAGCCCATAGTGAATTGTTCTGGCTCAGTTAAAAACCCTAGAAAATAAAGATTTTAATAGAAATGCTGGTGGAAGTCTTTATGACAATACTACGAACAAAGCTCTGTTGTAAGTTTTTTCTGGAAATAGGGCCACAATTATTTATTCAGCAATCTTTTCTGATCTATCATAAAGGAAAAAGTGTTCTTGTCAAGTTTAATCCCAGATCCTCTAAAAGCTAGCGCATATTTTCAATAGACACTATCAATAGACAAGAAGTATTTAGAAAATAATATTTTGTTTTACAGTACGGAGTGAGGAAAAAAAAGGCATCCTAATGACATTCTTTAGAAGCAGAAAGACAAGCACAAATAACTATTGCACTGTGATTTGAAGAAGGAAATAAAGCCATTATTGTCCTGACTGCAAGGGCCTGCTGCACTGTGCTGTCAGAATCCATTGAGACACCCCTCCTGGGTAAAAGAGCTGACTGGTTTGGTGGCCCCAAGGATGTTTTCACTGAAGATGCAGATACATTTGAGTATGTTGCTCCACGTGAGCTTGCTTTCCTCAGCTATATGCCATGGATAACCAGTGGTCTGGGAAACTACGGACTGAAAACTGCTAACCTAAGCTGTATGTTTCCTGCACAGAAGTCTGTGGTGCAGAAACATATGAGACAGCTCTGGACCTCAAAGCAGTCAATGAAGTAAAAGGGACGCTGTGGAAAGTATGAAAATAACAACTTAAAATTAGCTTCTGTGTCTACCTCTTCACAATCTGAACCACACAGTGCTGACACATCCTCAGAGACCGAGTTAAGGCAATGGGAACCAAAGAGTCTGGCACCCTTCTTCTCAAAGAACGGTAAGCTTAAAAAAAAAAGTAAATTTGTAATCCACACCTGAAAAAATACATGTGGGACAGTGATTTTTGACAAGAGGGTCTATAAACCTTGTTGTGTCTCCCCTGCAAGCTTGGGGAAATGAAAGGAGAGGCCTGAAGGTATCTAAACCCCCAAAAGACCACAAAGACCCCAGGCTATGAATTTACAGGAAATGACAACGAAATGAAAATGCTGGAACATTATGCAGACACTGCATTTATAAAATAAAGGTAAAAATTTATCTGATTTAAAAAATTGTCACCTTTATAAATGGCACTACATCACTGCTTCTTTCTCCTCTATTTATTACCTATGCTTTTAATTCCTGTCTCTAACTTTAAAATGTATTTTGATGGCAGCCATTCATGTACTACAGAGGAGCTCTTCTCCAAAGGAGTGAGAGATTATAGCCTTTTAACCTAGGACTGGCCAGAACTGATTCCGTGAATGTGTGATTTAGGTAGGAGACGTGTCTGCTTTTCATCTGCTGTTCATCCATGACCTCAGAGACTCATCTGTGCCCATTAACTGAGTTCAACACATCTCTGCTCCCTTCCTCTACTGGCAGGAGCAATGTGTGAAGACATGAGGGCAAAAATTGCCATATCTTGTTTATTTCTTGAACCTTTATGACTCATGATAACGCAGGCTTGCGAAAGGAATTACGTGTATTATCTCACCATAAAAAAGTTCTGAGATATATACATACATAATTTTACAATGGGCTTGAGCAAAAACAAATGTTGAAACATGCTGGCCAATAAAAAAGGAAACACTGATTTTTCTATTTAAGAATATAGTACAGGATTCTGATACATTCCACAACATATGGTGTGAGGAGGCTAAACTCTTCTGAAAAGTTCTAGCCGAGCAGTTAGCTGAACCAAAACAAAATGGGTAGAAACTTAAGCCATATAGTCCTGCAGCCACTGCAGGACTGTACAAAGATCATCTTAAGTGGTTATTTAAAAAATGTGTAAGTGGCTTTCCGGCTTATGGCAGAAACAGCATTTCATTGAATATTACTTTGCTTCTCTCATTTTTCCCTCCAATAAATTAATTGAAAGTAAAGCCTTGGGATTCACCCCTGAGGGGAGGAACAGTACATTTTTCCCAGAAACCTCTTCTGTAGTGCATGTTACTAGCAAATAAATAAGAAAAAAACCCTGAAGAGATGCATCTGTGCTGAGGAACGCATGCTTGCCCTACTTTCTGATTTTGTTTAGTGTTAATTTGGAGACAGACATCTCTTTCATGAAAGCTTCTAAGGGATTTCTGTGAACTTTCTGCGTGCACACGTGTGTACTACCTTTTTTTGGACAGCATAAATAGGATATATGAAGTCTGAAAGTTGGCAAATATAAGGTACATTTGGACAAAGAGAATTCTTCATCTGCTCATTTGAAAAACTCTTGTTTTCCAGCCCAAGTGAATAGATCTTTAATGTGTTCATGTCAGTGTCTTTCTTGGAATGAACAGCTTAAAACCGAACAGGTGTGGCCTCACCAGCACCAAGTACAGAGGGACAATCCCTGCCCTGCTCCTGCTGGCCACACTATTGCTGGTACAGGCCAGGGTGCCATTGGCCTTCTTGGCCACCTGGGCACTGCTGGCTCATGTTCAGCTGCTGTCACCAGCACCCCCAGCTCCTTTTCCTGGGGGCAGCTCTGCAGCCACTGTGCCCCAGTCTGTGGCACTGCCTGGGGTTGTTGTGACCCAAGGGCAGGACCCAGCACTGGGCCTTGTTGAACCTCACACCACTGGCCTCGGCCCATGATCCAGCCTGCAGATTCCCTGAGCAAATTTCAAGAACTAGATAGATACAACAGCATAGGATTTTCTGGGTTTCCTACAGTGAGCTGAAGCTGGCCACACTGCTACCTGTCCAGAGCACAGTGCTGTCTAGCCCACAGAATTGAACACAACTCACTGCCAGTGTTCTCTCTAAGGGATTTATTGTCATCTGGCACCGGACATTCTCCTCACAGTCTCAGACCTTGGAGACATGTGATTAAACTAGACTCTCAGCTTTCCCATAAAACAGAATGTTTCTAGTCCTTGTGAGTGTTGAGAGGACATCTGAGTATGAAAAACACAAGCATGTCATTTTTACAAAATAAATACACTTTTCCTGGGGCCCCAACACACCTTCTGTGACACAGCCCTCTGGAACCCGGCTAGTTTTAAGGTCGCCCACAC
>VXBQ01007037.1:373175-429786 GCA_013400175.1 Phainopepla nitens | reverse complement strand
TTCCTAGATCAACTAGGTGGGCTGCCCTGTCATAGAAGGGTTTACAAGCAGGACTTCTCCCTCATGAAGCTGTGCTGGCTGTGACCAAGGACAAACATGGCACTTTTTTCCCCCATTAGCACCAAACATTTGGCCCAGTGAAACCATCCACACTTTCTAAAAGAGAAAATACATTTTAACTTTCTCTAAGTGCAAAATAATTTTAATGTGTACACTGCCAGTGATGACAAGTGGTAGATCTGTACTGCAGCCATGATATTCTTCATTTATATTTTCCCAATCCAACAACAAATTCACTAGCAAAGAAAAATTAAATAGTTATAGAAATAGTTTAAATTAGCATAAGAACATGACCATCTAAAGGGCTAGTCTCCTGTTGTTACACCCTCATGCCACTTGTGGATGCCTGTAAGAGAGAACAGTACCAATTTTAGAGTAAAAGTCTGCTTCATTTGTGCCAGCTCTCTCTTCCCTTGGCAACTTCCTTTATTTTCAGGACCTCAGTTGGCCTCATGTGACAACTGGGTTTCATTTTACTGCATATAGTACCAGGACATTCTGTAATTTTTTCCTCTTTTGATAATAAAAGCTAATTTTAGCTGATCAGATTTGTATGTGGTCTGCATACAAGGAGATATAAGATAATTTAAAAGAAAATCTTGGGAAATCCTGTTTCTCTTGAACTATAAACAGTCACTCAAGTATTAAAAAAACCCAAACAAAAAACTAAAGCTTATTCTTCACAACTATAAGCTCTTGCAACATGACTGATTTAGATGCAGAGTTAACATTTTATAACTTGAGATATTTATTTCCTATAATGAACCTCAGACCTTTTTTTTCTGATGGAAATAAAATCTTAATGGAAAAAGTAAACAATTCAGAAAACCTTTAAGAAAGGTTTACTTGTAGACAAGAGAAGCTGAGTACATGCATTTTGAGTTTTCTTCTCTACAAATACTGAATTAACTCAGTTATTTGTTTAGTCTATGTAATAAAGGTTAAAACTTGAAATACTCTACATTTCTCCATTCTTTCATATAGAAACTTTGAAAGAATTGGAACTAGTACAGTTTAGACATTTCACTTCATAGCATTAACATGAATTTCAAATGTAACAAGAAGAGCTTTTTGAAATCTGTTCTTTCCAATATATTCTCTCTCCCCTAAGGTTTACAAACATCTGCATAATTTTCAAATGAAGTGCTGACTCAAGACGAGAAAATGAAGCTTTGGGATGGAATGAAAGGGCAGGAGCATGTAAAACCAACACCTCTTGACCTGATCACCACGGCCATTCATCTCAGTGCCAAGCAGCACCTAATTCTCAACTCAGTAGCTCACAGGCGCAGTACAAGGCCATGGATCTGGCAACACATCTGGGAAAGTTATATATTCTCACTGCATCCATCAACAGCCTTGTTTAAATAGAGGAGGGCAACTACACAAGCATGTAATAGCGGTGTTTAAGGGGAGGATGTCCCAAGCAGTGGCATTGATGGCTGTGAGAGAGAGATGATCTCCTTTGCTTCCAGCATGATGAACTGGCATCTCCTACAGCACAGCTCTTCAGAACCACCAACACCCCTGAAGGACAAACCCCACCATACAGACTACCTGCTCTCCCCTAGGGACCGTGGTAGAAAGAAGAATAATCTTTACTTAGGACACTTTTGAAAACAAAAACTAACATTACAGGGGATACAAGAAAACATATGATAATTTGGCAGCAGATATGGTAGGGGAGAAATTGCTTCTGCCACATCATTCTTGTCTTCAGACTCTTAATTGTTTTCCAAGACCCCACTTAACCCCTAACAGAAGAAAATTGCAACATGCTCCCTCAAATCTGGCTCAGCAGCAGCACTGTATATTGTGCATGTTGATTTGGGGACATAGATGGGCTTCTCATTTTATTTACACCCAAAGGTGTTGAATTTAGAGTCAAATTTCCAGTGTTAGGAACACAAAAATTTATTTTAATCATCCATAATTAGCTTACTTTTGAAGATTTATGTTGCTCTGGTTGCATCTTAATTTTTTTAATGTATGACAATTGCATCTGTAATAAGGTCAAACAAACAATACTCTTTCAAACAATACGCCTTCCTCCCATCCAGGCAACTACCTGTTTCCATTTTAGCACCAGGAGGCTTCCAGGAAGAGAGTACAGTAGAAAGGAATTTATCTGAATTTTTCCAGAGACTGTTACGGCTCTTTTCTTTGTTTGGTTTGGTTTTGCTCGGGATTTGGGGGTTTAGGGGGTATATTTTAGGGAGGTTTCTTTGAAGTTGCACAGAAAAATGTACCTAGTGATGTAACAGAGGCATAGCTGCAATCAGGCAATGAAAATATAAATGCAGATTGCAGCACAATTAAGATTTCTACATAAAATATAAGCTCAAATTCCTTGAAAATATTATCTCTATTTTTGAAGATAGATTTACACATGTAAAACAGCAAAGAGATATAAAAATAGAAATATTTTCTATTTTCTTTAAAGGAGGAACAAAATGGGAGGAGACCTACTCTACCTATATCAGGACTCTCCATGAAATAAGCATAGAGAGCACAGTCTGGATTTGGAGTTGAACCTACTGCACAGGAATTCACATAGGAAGATGGCAGCTCTGCCACCTGCACCATCTCTGCTCAGCCCATGCTTCCCTAGGCACTGGCCTGGAGAAAGAGAGCCCAGCTAAGAAGAGACTTGTGGCTCTCTTCCACCTACTGAGCAGTTCCAAATGCTCCATCTGAGTGGGTGCTCACAGTCCAGATCCAGCTTCAGGATGATTCCCCTGCTCACTGCTTTTCTGCAGAGGTAGGAAGGAAGGAGAAGTGACAAGCCCACAACTGCTTTGTAGCTTTCAGCTATTTAACCACAAAGAAGGGATTGTCACTTGATCAATCAAGAGGCTGACAAACCTTTCCCCAAACTGGTTCTCAATCCACAGCACTGAAAACCTGTGCTTTCCTATTGAGGATGCAAACTTATATCCACTGTTATCACACCAATGAAAATGTTCTCTGTCAGCAGTAAAAGGAAGGATGGGAGAGACACATGAAATTAATGCCCTGAACAGGAAGAGTGAAAAGATGACAATTACCTGGATGAGCAAAATAACTAGATAAACAACACTCATAACTAAGGAATTTCCTGCCTGCTTCCCTGTTCCCAAAGGAACCCAAAGTGGAACCACAGGATGGAAGGTAAAAAACCCTGTAAGCTCTGTTCCTCTGGCCACTCCAGACAGATTACATTCTATATAATTGTGGATGATTTGGTCTTGCTGTTTTGTTTGTTTTTAAAGTAATCTATTGTCTTATACACTTGTGTCAGAGTATCTTTGCCATAAAACATTTTTTGCATTCAGACTGTTGATAGTAAAGGTCACCAAATGAAGCTGGAATTTAGACAAAGACAAATCCACTAATGGTAACAAACAGCTCGGGAACTGCTTAAAGCTGGAAGAGCACCTGTGCAAAATACCACTGTACACTTGTCCTGGTTTTATTACATTCATACATACTCGCTTTTGGCCACTAAAAGGAATTTTTGGGGGTTACAGCTTTGGTCTGACCTAACACAGCTGTGTATGCGTGTTTTCTGAAGTAACAAGAAATAAAGCTTGATTGCACAAGCAAAGCACTTTTAAGTATAGAGATCCTCCATAATTAGGACTTCCAAACCTGTTTTCTCAGACAGAATTTTGAAATAGTCAAGAATATTTCAGAGAAAAAAAATCAGGCATGCCTATTAACTGAAGATTTACTTTTTAAGTAATTGGTTACTGTACATAGATTCAGCTGTAAGAGAAGCACATTGTTAAAACAGTAAGGATGTATAGCAGCACCATCTGTAATTGTGGTCTCCACAGCTTGAGGCATGTCTTCACATATACCACTTAGGTTAACACAACTTTCATTAATTCAATATAGGAAGTGACTATTTCTTCACTGCAATTAGCTAGAACATCAGGCTTCAACTGCTCCAACTTAGGCTACTTTCTTTCAGCAGTTACATATTTCTTTAATGTATTTAACTTAGTCACAGACATAAATTCCACCTTAAGAATATGTCCTCCCATTGCCTACATAACACTCTGTACTACACTCTTCAGAACTATTGCTCATCCACTCCTTCCCTACAATGTTTTGGATAATTAAACAAATCTGGAGAGGACCAAAAAGAACAAAAAATCCTAAAACCTGAGGTAAGCATTTTTGCAGACTTTCTTGAGAGGCACAAAGCAATGAAATTATTAGAAGCTAGCACAGAAGTATGTCCAGTCACACATCTGTAAGGCATTATTAGAAGTGCAAAAACCCATCAATTTGAACAAGAGTTCAAGATTGAGAGCTTTCACCAGAGATTTTAAATTTAGTTATTTCTTGCCTTTTTTGCTTGTTTACAGATAAATGACACTCTAAGTTTTTCGTATTTGCATCTCTAAAACGTTTACCCTTGAAACACGCTCCAACACTTTGGCAAGTATCGTCTCACTTATAATTTAAGGAAAAACAGACAGAAGAGAAACAGAAAGAATTCCTTCGGGTGGACAGTTCATTTACCTCAGTAGCCTCCTCTTGTGGGCAGACTCGGCGGGGGCTCTGGGGGCCCTTCCTGCCTGCTTCCCGGGCGTGCGGAGAAGGGCCTGTGCTGACCCCAGCCACTCGCTGGCCGCTCGCGCTGAGCCGTGCCCCGCGTCCCCTCCCCACCTCGGCTGGAATCCCTTCCTGCATCCCGGAGCAGTGGTCGCCAGGGTCGCCTCTCCTCCTCCCACGCTGTCAGTATCGGATGAGTACTCAGATATTTCTGCCGAAATTGCCTAAACAAATCAAGATATAAAGCTGTTTGAACAGAATGCTAATGACATAGCTTTATGTAGGTGGTTTTATGTTTCCCAGTAATCCACAGATGGAGCGCCAATTTATTAACCTAACTTGGACAACTTCACTGTAAATGGACATTAATCTTTTGTCAGTCTACATCAGCTACTGAATATAAGGATCATCTCTTGAGGGACGACTGAGAAGAGCAACATTTAGGTTTTTAAAATAACTAGGTCTGGAGAATTAAGCTAATGCTTTTATCTAAGGCAAGTTTTGAGGAAAGCAGAGAGAGGCTAATGGGTGACAGGGATCATGACTGGTAGCTGAAAGAAAGAGAGCTTTTATATTGGGATTCAAGCAAACAGGAAAGTCAGCTTCCATAGTCTGAATGGAAGGAAGAAACACATGCCTCTATTGACAGCTCGTAGCTGGCAACAAGTATGTAACCTTTTGTTAAAACATGATTTTGAACACTAAAGCAGGCGTTCATCCATGTCCAGCAGGCCTACATCTTCCCAGGAACGTTTCAAAAGTTGAGCACAAGCTGTTGGGCTGTCTCCAGGTAGCTCCAAGGAGGATGGATCACTGGTCAGCAGTCGGGGCTGGGAGCCAGCAGGGCTGGAGCTCAGCCCCACAAACTTCACTGGAGCTCTTCTCCCAGAAACTCACAGGACACACTGAACTCATCCCATAGAGGGAGGGAGGAGTGGAGAGGATGAGAAGGCAGAAAAAACAACTCTGCAGACACATGGAAGGTTGAGAAGAGGGCTTGGAGGGAAAATTCACCTGCTTTGGCTGAGCTTATTTCACTCTCCTCTAGGGCTCCTGCAGAAGCAGGTTAAGGCTGCTGGGTTGGCTCCCTAAGGTGAGCTCTGCACAGCTGTTACATGCATTATGTTCTCTTGACCCACTGTTTCTCAAAGTACTGAGTATTAAGCAAAAATACTTGGAAAGGGACATTTTACCAAGTACAGAACAAAATGATCTAAACCACCAAAATAGGCAGAGGACTAAGAAACATGAACTGGGCTCAGTCTTCAGGAGCTAGTTGAAAAAAAAACCACAAAACAACCAAACCAACACTGTCTGCAAGTTCTGGTGAGGTGAGCAGTGACAGTCCTGTCACTGGGGCCACCAGCACTAGGCCGGCTCAAGTAAGCTGGCATAAAACTGTAGACAGGCAGGTTAAGTGACTCAGACTGGTCCTTGAAAGAAGCAAAACCCAAAAGCAAAACATTAACTTTGCATATCAATGGGAAACTGGAAGAAGGCTGACATTGTTCCAGATCATGCTGCCTCAATCACAGAATAGGTTCTGAAAAAAATCAGCCCATTCTCTGGTCAAATACAGTGAGCAGTGCTCCACACAGGTTGTTTGACAACTGGTCCAGAAAAATACTTGAAAGAAGACAGAGGAAAGGGAGGGAAATCACAGCATTCGCTAAATTCCCTAAAGCTGTTCTATGTTATTAATTAGCGTAATCATCTGAAAACAACTTTTCTCCACTGCACAAAAATAAGTTCAGCTCTTGCCAGTTCTCTAATACATTTTTCACGTAAATGCCGAGACACTGTGCTCATGTTCCGAGAGCTTACCTAAGTATTCTGGAAATTGGAAGGACCTTTTAAAGTTATCCAGAGAAGTAGAATAGCTAAAAGAATGCAATTAATATCAGTCTGCTCTAAACACAACACAGTGAACATCTGTCCCTTGGCAACAATACTTCTCTGAAAACAAACTCCTTCCATATTGGAAATGAGCCAGAAATAAAAGATTTCAAAGACTCTGAAAGCAGTAAGCAAGCATTTCATTCTTAAAACACCATTCCGATGCACTCTCTTATTTTAGGAATGCTTTCATTTTTCTCAAATAGCTATGATATCCACTACACCTAAAAAAAGGATGTGAACCTGAAGTTCTCTGAGCAAGTGAAATGCAAATAAGAAAAGCCCTTGGGAAGTGCTTCAAATTAAGCATATTTTAATCCCACTGACTGTTTAAAGAGTTAAGAAGCTTTCCTAACTAAAGATTGTCTAATAAATAATTTCTGCTAATATTTATTATTGTATACTTGTTTAGACTGGACTTCCCCAAGGAAACCGTACTTTGTGTTTTTGTTTTGTTTGCTTGTTAGTGGTTTTTTGTTGTTGATGTTCTTTTAATTGGTCAGTTGGAAATTTTTCTTAAAAGAGGAAACTCTAAAAATGGAGAAGAAAAACAAAGAACAAAAACTAAGCCTTCCATTTCTGTACATTTTTTAACTGTAGACATCATCAGAATTCTAGTCTAAAGAGAAAAAGCATTTTCACAACACACAACAAACATGATTTTTTAAGTATCCAGTAAACAAGCTGGCAAGCCTACCAACAATATGGTGGGGGAAAGCTGGCAAAAAAATCATTTATTTGATTCACTTTAAAACTATCACTGATAAATAGTGAAGAAATTGTTCATTTTTTATCAATATCTTAAACACCATGAAGAAGAATTTCCAAGAGTTTTGTTGTTATTGTATTGGGGGTTTTTTGTAATAATATCCCCAGTAATATCATTAGAGTTTCAGCAGAGCACCACTGCTAAGCACAAAGAATTGTCAAATTAAAATTATTTTTCCACATGGCTTATTATTTTGAAATATAGTAATTTTGGTTACAGTGGCTAAAAGTACAATGCTTCCCACTACACACAAGTTGAGTTTCCCCACCCCTTCCTCTGACCCCTGATTCCAATGTAATCATCCCCAGCCTTGGGGGATTTTCACGTCTCCCATACATCCTGATCCCTCCAAATACTTTGTAGGAGACTGGTTACTAAGATATACCTATATTGCCAATGATGGCCTTTCCACAACACCCTCTTTTATATCATGCTAGCCACCTGTCCATATCCAGGGGCTGACTGAAAAACATTCAGTGGTTGACCTCAATCTGTATATCACTAAAACAATAAACATGGTTCATTTTGTTTGATATTAAAATAATCTATCTTCTCTGTGACTGGTGTCATCTGAAAAGCTGTAAGTGCTCCCTTTTTATGGCTCTTTCTTTTAAGGAAAAATGACAAGTATAAATGCACAGACTATTGCCATTTTTTCTGTCAAGATTTGACTACAGGAAAGCAAAGAAGTCACTGAATACTGTATTGGAGCATCCAGGAGCCGGTATTTTAAGGTTAAGCATTTTTAATCAAAATGCATCCAAAAGGGAAACACTCTCAAGATTAATTAATTTGTGATGTATTTTTGACAGCACTCACAGGTACCAGATAATATAGAGGATGGTACACAAGTAAAAATAGAAACCAAAATGAGAAACAGCAAATACCCTCCCAACTAAGCAACTGAGATTGCTAAAGAATGTATGTTGACCTGTGTCAGTTTGCATTCACTAAGAGCAAAAAAATACCAAAAAAACCAACCACAGATTTTACCAATCGTGAAATCCTAGTCCAAATTGTTCAAAGACAAAACTCTCGACTTGAGTGGAATGAGGATGGCATTCCATAAGCACATCGATTTTGCACACATGCAGCACAGAAAATACCATGCTGTTACTTCTGTGACCAAGTAGTCCCTCCCTCACCCGCAAGAGATTTGCTTCAGCTACCTCTCGCTTCACCTTGAACATCTCGTGAGTTCTCTGGCAGTACCTTGGCAATCTGCACAGTGTTTGCTTCAGAAAAAAAAATTACCTTTTCACTTCAATACGGATGAAAGCAAGAAATTTGTTTGAAAAGTATTTGACCAGTTGAATAAGCACTTGATATTTCTTATCAATAAAACAGCAGAAAGTTAATACAAGAAGTGTTACATTTCCATTTGAAGTTTCCAGCTTCAGCATAGAAAGCAGAACTTTACAAAGCTTTTGTACAAAAAGAAGGCTAACACATAAATCCTATTAAAATAAATCATAAATCTGTGCTTTTAAATATAGGCTCTCAGACAGTGATTGCTAATTAAAGGCAAGGCGATGAACAGTTGTGTGGGTTTCTCATCCCCCTTGTCTCGCTTGCCAAGATTCATCACTCAGGTTTAAGCAGAAAAACATCAGTATCCACACCTCACCTTTGTATTCATTAAACACTTTCATTTGTTCAGTTATACATTCAGTTGAGATTGTCAATCTTTCCCAGTGGATATGAAGATACTTTGCAGAAAAGATACTCAATGAAAGTTCAGATATAATGAACAGGTTCATCAGCTGAAACTAAGATACATCAGTATGCTGCAGTATGTCTTAGAGACAAAAAAAGGGGTATCAAATTCTATATAGACATTAATGTCATCTCCATCTGCAAAAAGTTACTTAGTCTGTCATCTCCTTCCCTAAATAATATAAATTTCTTCCCTCCTATTATCCTACTATAGCCTAGCTCAAATGGCAGAACTAACAGGGCTTCTCAGAGCAGCCTTAGGGAACCAGGTTTTCTCAAGGTCACAGAGCCAAGTTATGTCAGAAACAGAAACAGTATTTCAGAGTTTCAGACTCTGATCACTGTACATACAGAGTAAAATTAATCTGGCAGCATCTCCTTTCCTACTTGTTCATTCATGTATCTTTGCCTCTGGTTCTGGAAGCATTTTCTATAGCCCCTGCCTGTTCTTTCATGGACTATCTTTTTCCCTTTTGTGACTCCCTTGTGTTTTTCAGAATTGATCTGCATTTCCCCTACCTGCCCTCTCATGACAGCTCTCAGGAGGGGTGGAAGCTGCCCAGTATTAAAAAACCCACTCAGTGAACTCTGGTGACTATCCTACTGCCTCTTCTTTTATCTAGTCCTCCCTGCATTTGCACTGCAGGTACTTTGCTGTCGTGCATGCAAAGGGATTCAAATGCAGGCAGCTTCTACCCCAGGCAGCTGGTTATAGGTTGCAAGGAGATTTTGTATCTTGCATAGAACTCTCTAAAAAACAAGAGTGAGCAGAAAAGCCACTGGATTTAGCACAATGAATATTCACAAGCATAAATCACCAGTGCAGTATGTCAAAGGCCCAGGCTATGCTAATGAATGCTCGAAGCTAACTCCACCAGAAGCTGGCTTGCAGGATTACAGGGAGTAGGGTAAAGGTAAAAGAAAAGAAGTTTTCCCTTAATTAATCAACACAAAATTAATTCAAGCATTGTGCACACAGATAGTACAGGATATTATTCAGCCCGATAAAGATAATTAAAGATACAAAGGATTTAAAGCTTGCAGTTCTCTTCAAAGCACTGTGTTTTCTGAAGCTTTAACTGAAGCACTGAAGTCTATGCCAAATATACTTTCCTAGTAGCTTGAGAAATAATTCAGTTCTTGGTAAGCTAACTACTTTGACTCTAGAGAGACAAAATTCAAATATTCCTTCATACAAGAAACTTTATGTTGAAGTGCAGAGTTAGGCATGCGCTGCTCTGTTGGTGACACCAAGCTCTCTTCTTATGGAATAACCACAGGAACAGCACACAAAAATACAAGATTAGGTAGCAGTGCGTGGGCAGAGATAATCAAAAAAGAACAACAGTGAAAGATAAATCACTAATAAGGTATTTTTTGACTTGCAAGCCCAAACTGACACAGCAGATTAACTGAAATTTTGTATCTGGAACAACCACCCAGTGTTATTACAGAGACAGCACATATTTAAAATGGATCTCAGATAATGCCTGGTTGTTTAGCCAAGTACAGCATTCCTCCCCAGCACACGCACTCAGACCATCTGATCTGTCCTAAATATTTATCAGTGGTGTTGGTTCAGTGTGCTAGGAAATGACATGTCCTGCTCCACACACATTAGCACTTTGTGGCTGCCATTACAGGAAACAGAGCCATGTGCTCCTCAAGCACCAGGATGGCCACCTTGAGCACTGCTCTGGGGTTCTCCAAGAGCAAGCACCACTGAGCTTCTTTCTCCCTGCTTGGCCATCACTAAACCTCAGTGCCATCTCCCTTCACACAAACATGGGAATGAATTTTTGCTGTCTCCCAGCTGCCACCACCCCAGGGCTGGAATGCAGTAGTTATTAGCACACAAAATCATTTATGCCAAGTAGCAAAGAAGAATGTGGTATCTACTTGAATATGGAGGAGAAGTGTAGGCAGCAACACTGTAATTATTCAAAGCAGAATCTGGTCACAGACTGCACCCTCATCTCCTCTTTAATGGTGTTTTGAGACCTTTAAACAAGTGGTTAGGACTTCTCTTCTATGACTAATCAAAAAGGATTCATTGCATCCAGCAGCCCAGAGCTTCCTATCTAAAGGAAATTGATTCATGATTATCTCTGGAGGAAGCAGGCCAGCTACCAAACCTTACACACCACTGCTTACATTGCTGGGCTTCCCTTTGAAACTTCCTGGGGAAGTCTTACCCATGTCTGACACCTTTTATTCTGCAAGCCCTGTCAAAATACAGCTGCATTAGCTACCATCTTAAAAGGTAACCCCAAAAGTAGGATTCAGTCCAAAGGAAAATACCGGTAGCTGTTATCAACAGAAAATCAAATGGGTCTGTTTCAGAGATGCTTTCATGCACTAAAGGAGCTGAAAGAGCTTTCATGGAACTCTGCAGAAATTAATGGAATGGTAGGGCTGCTGTCAGATCCAAGAGCCAATTATCTGATGCTGGGCTTCCTGCACCATGTTTGAAACTGAGAAAAGTTGTGGAGGGACAGAAAGACTCCCTCTTACACTTCACAGAGTGAGGAAGTTGAAGCACAGTACACAAGCCCACAAAATGGTGGTTTATATCACACATGAAATAATAATTAACAAAATAAATAACTTGTATCATCATTTATCAGTTCCCCTATCTTGTTGAGATCATACTGCCTTGAAGTGGAAAATGAGGTGACGATTATGATTGCATGCAGTATGTTTGGCTGTGCATTCTTTTTTGTCAGGGGAGAGGTGTGTGTTTTTGTTTGGTTTGAGCTCTCTCACACACAATCCTGTACACATACACCACTGACAGGCAATATCCTGCATGCAGCACTAATCACTGTAGAAAACAAGAACCAAAAAAATAACATTAAAATAAGATTTTGCACAGACACACAAAAATCAACACGAAAATATGATCTTCAAAAGAAGAACTTTGGGAGAAAAGTAATTAAAATTACAACAAACCAGATTTTTTTAAACAGACCTAATGCAAAGATGGTATTTACTGACTTTTTTTTTTTCTTTTTTTTTTTTAAGCCAGGTAAAGAATGCACAAGTGGTAAGGAAGATGAAATCGAAGCCATCACTTCTAATCCTGAGCAGAAACCTCAGCTTTCACAAGGCAAACAGGTTAAGCAGGCTATACCTCTGGAGATACATCCACGAGCTGTTCCAGCCTGCCTCTTCCAGAACAGGTTGTTCTGAGGCATGGATCAGCCAACCGAAACAGGTGAGGCTCTCGTCTGAGCCCAAGTGTCTTTCTACACAAAATCGGTCTGCAAGGCAAGAAGCAGCCTAGTTCTGAGGGTACTATGTAGGTATAGAAATAAATAGTGATCCCAAAGGTTAAGACTGAACAAAACTGTTGTCTGGTGTGCACAAAGACAGGAAAGAATAGTAGGGGACAGTGAGCTGCTAAAGTGCAAAATGAGCACAAAACAAAATTACCAGACATCCGTTAAGGGACACTGATTTGTACCCTATGGAGTACAGACCCCGCTGCAATCTTGGCATCTGTAGCATTTGCACTGCAACTGCATCTCTTTAAAAGCATCATTTTAGCAGTTTAGTTGACTTCTTTAGCATTAAGAATTCAATCTATCACTTCCTAATATTATCTCATTAACACTGATCTCACCATCAGTCTGTAATCAGAGTAATAGCCAACTTCTAACAGATCAAATCATGCTGAAAAGTGTTAACATGGCCAACTACAAGTGCTTTTCCTGCTTTGTCTAATGTTTTTTTCCATCATACAAGGACACCTTCATTTTCTCTCAGGGAAAATGACTGTCTGTTAAAGACAATTTGGACAATTTATGCACACTGTTAGCCAACGTTACATTCAAGTGAATTACCATAACCCTTGCTCTCCATTCCTTTCTTAAAAAAAAAAAAAAAGAGGGAAAGGGGGAGACGCCACTTCACGTGTTGCATCTTGCAAACTATTCAGGGACAGAACCAGGTCTCCTCTCATGCAACTGCATATTATCCCACGCAGTTGAGCTCTCATCTTGATAAGGATCCTCCAGATGACAGAGACCTAGGCTTTCAAATATAAATACCTGACTCTGATAGGGCATGCAGATAATTACATCATTTCGCACAGAAGCCTCAACATTATACACTGAAGTTTGGGCACACAGGAAAATTGCAGTCAGCTTATAATAGCACTTAAACAGGGTTTCGTTCTTGACACAGAAATAGTTACTTTCATGTTTCCAAGGAACAGATGTTATCACATGGTTTGATAACCTACTTTCACATTCATTGTTTATAGTTATTCACTCAGTTTCATTTATTAAAGTTAGTGGATCTGTGCCATGAAACCTCAGTTTTATTGTCTCTGGTTTAGGTGATGCTATGGTAATCATCCCGGATAAAGCTTGGATGTAACAAGAGGACTCAACTGAAAGGCATGATTAAAAGCCAAATTATTATTTATGAACCAAATCCTAAAGCACCTAGACTAAACACCTGCAGGATTCAGTAGGTACTGTTAAAGGAGGAAATACATTTCCATCTTCAAGGAACTGTTTCGTTTTAATTCAAACCTTTGGAGAGAACAAACACTTCCAATGGGAGGCAATATCTTTTACTAGACAAACATGTAACTGTGGGAAAGCAGACAAGCATTTAGCACTAAGCCCTTCTATAAGTCTCAAAAGTTTGGTGTTTTTTTCTCCAAACAGATTATTTGGTCTAAGCAAATTAAAACTTTCCTTATAAAATTGCTTCTCTCTTATCTTTATCCAATACAGTTATGAACTGTATAACAATCTTGCAAGCTTTTTAAAAACTTGTTTCTAAAAAAGAAATGCTTCTCACAGTAATGTCACTGTATACATAGATCAGGCAACAAAGACTTTCAAATCTTTTATATTATGTATTCTCTTTCTAAAAGTAGATGGTAAGTGCAAGCATGTTATTTCTGAGATTAAAGGAAGCAATTCCAGAATAATCAATTAAATGAGGGATTGCACACAGATATTCAGTAAAGTACAAATTATTCACACCGATTTCTCCTCTTTGGTTGATCTGCAGTTTCCTGTGAAAACCCTTAGAAAAGCACTTATCATAAAAGGAAAGAAAAAAGAAAATGAGAGAGAATGGAAACACAAGTGGCACAGTGTTGTATAACACAAATGCAATAAAGGCGTAATTTCTGCAATAATGCTCAGCACTTAGTGGAAAAATTTTTGTTAAACGATATCCACAGGGACACACAGAAACATCCTGAAATTTAGATTCTGCACTTCCAGCTGCAGCAGTGCCAGTGTTCCCAGCTACAGCACTGGCAGCTTAAGGAAACACCAGGCTGCCGGGCAGTGCAGCACATTACATTCATTTTCTTCTACTCCCACTCACTCCACATTCTTCTCATTTGACTGTGCTTCCCTTTGCCCCATTTATTGCTTCACAACTCCTGTGGAACTGCCCCCAAAGCCTAAAATAGTCCCTTCATTTCTTCCCTCCTCTTCATTTCCAGCTTCTTCCAATCCTTTCCCTCCTCTCCAGAAGTCCTTCCACAGCCTACCTTTTCTAGATCATTTTGTGGTTTTGCACTGTTAAAACTATTTTAAACAGCAAACATTTCAGGGCAGGAAATGTCTTACCACGTCTGAAATACTGTGTCAGCGGCAACAGCATGTGCATACACACAAAAGCACCACCTTCATCTAAACTGATTTCTAACATTGATGAGAGCACCTATATGCAGGCTAAAGAAATAGAAGACTCATTTAATTGCTTTTCCAAATAAGCCAAAGAACACCAAACAATTAAACTATTTTGAAAAATACATTAAATGTACTCAGCTAAGGTTCTGTTTGGATAAAGAACAAAGAAAATGAAGCCCAACACGAAGTTTGCAGATTTTCTTTCAGATCATGTGCCTAAACTTTGGGGGAACAGAAGGAAAATAAAGTAACCGTCAATTGGGTAAGGCATTTGTAATTGAAAATTGTAATGTTGCTGCAAATACAGTTTATAGAGAGAGTCAAAAGTGCTAACTGGTGCAATACTGTCTTAAATTTGTTACATTTAGCTGTGCTGATTGTTCACAGTACATAAAAAGATTTCAAATTACAGACCTTAAAACTCCTTTGAGATCTAGATTAGAATAAAAATGTGTGTGCTGTAATATAGGTGTGTTACATTACATTCAGTAATTCATGTACATTCAGACATGACTGCCATAATATGGGTATAACATACATTGCAGGACCCATTACGTTGCAGGAGACAATCATAGATATTTAAAACTTCTGTAGAAAATAAGCACACACATAAACTTATCAAGAACATACACTTGAAATGTCCCAGTAATCAAATACAATCCTTACACAACTAAACTCAATGGACTGTAATTCTCTAAGAACAGGCTGGCAGCTGACATGGAGAACTTGTAAAGAAAGGAGCCTTGAAACACAAACATCCATAATTTATATTAAGCATTTCCTTATAAGGATTATAAAGCTTGTATAAAGTAGTATTATTAAGAAGAATTAAGGTAATTCTTAAGAATTACTAAGCAAAGAGAAAAAGAGAGCCTCAGTGCATGTCTGCATACTTTAACATAATTGAAAAAGCAATAGTTGACTGGTTTCCACGGCAGTCACCAATGGCTTTTGGCTTCATGCCTCCACTATCTCAAACCAGATTGAGAGATTATGATGATTTAATTTCACTTCCATTCTTAAAGCAGTGCTTCAGAAAGGGAGAGGGAAAATAATGGAAAACTGTCATTTTCTTTTCTATTCTGTTAGCACGTGTCAATGTGCATTTACATGTGGAAAATGCAAAATTCACATGTGGGATGTGTGTATCCCCTTTTTTTACAATATAAGGGAAGAACAAAGCTGACAAGATAATGCTAAAATCATAGAAGTTAATTCAACATCTCAGAAGAACATTTAGAAATTTGTCCTGCAAGATACTATCAAACATATTGTCCTAATTTTCCTCTTCCCAAGGTAAAAATGCTTATGGGATATTTGTCCTTCAGACTGAACTCTGCAGCTAGCAGGATGTTTTACAAGTGTTGCAAACCTCTTGAACTTGGAAGTGACTTATTAGCATTCTGATCAAAAACTTGCAATGCTGACACATGAAGCAACTAAAAAAAACTACTGTGCAAGTTGCAATTTTATGAAATGTTTGGCGCCCAAACTGGAGCCCGAAGTTTGTACCAAAAGTAAAAAAAAAAAAGAAGAATACTCTTCATTAAACAGCAGTTAACTCTCAAACACCAGCAAGCTCTGAGAGCTGTGCTCAGCACTGAAAATTCGGGACAGGGGAAGTGAAAAAAGCCAAAGTGAGAAAGGAGAGGAGCAGTGACAGCAGCTTTGAAGAAGTGCTCAGGCAGTTCTGCACATCCGGCTGCACCATTTTTAGGAATTGTGTGACAGGCAGCTTTATTGCCTAAATGCAGAAGTACAAATTTTGGCACCCACTGTATGAATTTTGTGCTTGTCTTACTGTCAACTATTTTAATCAGAAGTTCTTTTCTTAGTCTAGAGAAACAATGCAGCATGCACTCATATTACTTCAGTAGCAACAAGTGGTCATCAGGTCTGTGGTAACTAAAACACTGCATCACTTTGTATCTCCCACTTCCAATCACCAAAGAGATACTCGTGCATAGAGTAAACTAAATTGCTGCCTGGATGATCTGCATTCCCCAGCTCACAACAACAGTAATTTCATTTTGGTCAGAAAAATGGGCGAGACATTGCAGCAGACGTGGCTTGAACAAAAACAATAATGATAATAACAACAAAAAAGAGCCTGTCTTTTAAAAGCTCAAAAATTTCACATGCATCTAAGGGTCATTCTTCAGGGTACAAAATATGGCAGAACTGCAGTGTTTCTACTTGCTAAAAGCCTAATCAGTTTATCTATATGGATATTTTAATGATTTAGACTACAACTCACACAGTATTTTCCTTTCAGTGCTAGGACAGTAACTACACAAATCTGTCAGTGTATTATAACTCTTCTCAAACATGGAGAGCCAAAGTTAAAGCAAGTTTTTAGATATCAGAGGAAAGGTAAGTATCACACTGTGTTCTACAGTTATCAATTCATTAAAAGCAAACTACACACTAATTATATTATTAATATAAAGCAAAAAATTTAGTTAAGAAAATTCAGAATAAGAACAAACACAGTTGTGTCATAAAATGGGGCAAGATGATTTAGGCTAGATATAAAGGGGAATATATTTTCAGGATTCAGATAAGCATTTGAATATTCTTGGAGAAAAGATTCTTTCTCAGTTTTACACTCTTATGTCAAAATAATATGAAAGTACAATCACAAAAGCATCAATTAAAACCTTGATAATCAAAATGCTGACTTACAGTTTTCCACAGCTACTGCAATTCAGACCATTAATGTAACTTTAACCCATACCAAGACTTCAGGATAAAAATCCTTTTGACGTGTTTATTGACATCTGCTACAGCCAAATTTAAGCTTGGAAATCTAAGGCATGTTAAATGCATTTTCCCTCCAAACTGCCAAAAGCCAACTGATTCTGTTATAGACTAATCACTTAAAAGAGAGGAAGAACTGAGGTTCCAGATCAAAAGTTGACCATCTGTGTCAATTTCCAAGAGTAGCATCAACCAAGAGGTTTTATTTTTTTCTTTTCATTTTACTATTAACAAAAGTCCTTCAAAATTGCATCACTACAGCCAAGTAGAAGTAGTATTGTTCCTGGAATGCACTTACTGAAGGAACGGCAAAGACTGCCCCATGTAAAATAGCAAAACTGTACAATTACATTTAGATTACCTAATGAGACAACCACTTCTTAAGGAGAAAGCATTAGAGGATTTGAAAATTGAATTTAACAAGTCACCCATACTCTCCAACACCGCAGTGAAAAAAAAAACATGTATACACCTCATTACATCCTACACACAAGCATTTACATATGTTTGTTTATATTTAAATAAGCCTGTCATTTCCCATTTAGGAAATGCAACATACTTTTCCCCCCAGTTTTACGATTCTCTTTGTGTACTTCTATGTGCCTGATTTTAATTTGTTAGCTTATTCTGCCTGATAAGTAGTCTGGCTATAAAGAAGTTCCTTAATTCACTCTACTTTTTTGCAGAATAGAAACTTCAGTTATCTTCACTAACTTCTATGTAAGGATGTAATAATTCAAGATAAATTTTACTAAACAGAAAAGAAAACACGACCCTATGTCAAAAGCAGATACATGCACCTACATATCCACTCTTCCTTGGCCCAAAACTGAACTCCACATCCCTTCACAACCCACTACACATGGATACATCCTCTAGAAATTGCTTCCAAATATATAAAAAACATTTGCAGAACTTTTATGACAGCTATCTTGACATCTGAAGGATTACAGAAGCATATTGCACAAAAATAGGGAGCAAATTCAGCAATGCTTTCTTATAGTCAAAATCTCAAAACTTAAGGTCAGTATCACAATTGGTTCTGTGGTTTCAAGTAGTACTATACTTACCATAGTGATAAACTAGAATTTGGACAGCATTAAAGCAATACCTTATTCATGTCCTGAACAGTAGGTACAGTAGTCCAGGCAAAATAGGCAGAGATCATAAAAACTCCTCTATTTCATTTCAGAAAGCACAAGGTAGGGAGAGGATCCAGAAAGCATATAAATCAGGTTTGCTATGATAGCAACACCACTGGATTTATGCTCATGGGTTTTCTAGCTCTTATACTACTACCACATATCATGGCCAAGACTCTGAATACCAGGTGCACAAATGTGGCCTCGGTATGGTTATAACCCTGGCACAAAGAAGCACAGAGGATGTCTAAAGTAGTTTGACAGACAACATATAAAATCACATTGGTAGAAGCAGAGGAAATGATTTTCTGTAGATGGCAACTACCACCATATGACTTTGCTTGTGACTGATGAAATAAAATTAAACCACAAGATTTCCAGGGAGAGAATTATCTCAAAAAAAAAAAAAAAAAAAGCGCTCTTGGGAGAAATCTGGGGAATTCCCTGTTTCAGATTTCAGATACAGAAGAGGAAACAATAGCTGTAATAGAAAGCCAAGGATCTACTTTAAAAAGCAGATGATGTTTATGAAGTACTGCCTGAACTGGTGAACCTTCTCAATAAAATGTCATCATCTAGTGGTGTGGTGTAAGTGCAGGACTGAGTCAGAAAGCCTGACGTTTAAGACTAAATCTAGCAATCTCCTGTGGTTTGGGGACATGTTTTTTAAGACAAATTTTTCACAAGTGATCTCAACTGTATCTGGCAACTTTGTTCTGAAATATATTTTGCACAGGTGCTATACACTGACTCCCATGTAAAAACACACTGAGCACTGTTAGCAACCAGGGGTGAGGGAAACAGATCTGCAAAGCCCTTATATTTATAATCAGTGTAAGCACACATTCAAATTTAAAGGACCTTTGAAAGTCCTCACTTAATTGGTTAACTCCTCAAAACAGCAGACTGGTAATCACTTGGACCACTTCAGGGAGATGACAATTAAAAGAAAACATTAAAAATGTTCTATGCATGCAAATACATAAGATTATCTTCAGCTCTAAAAGCTAAGACTCAGGCTCCAAGAGGAGTTTTGATGCCATTTAGACATCAAAGTCCAAGAGGTCAGTCCTTTTGAACATAACCAGATGCATTGTAACTCTGCAGACTCATGGTTTATGTGACATACAAAGTTTCTGTGAGTACAAAGTTGGTACTTCTGTACCTAAGCCTGTTTAGGGGCTTGATTCAGTAGGTGTAAGTTTATGCTCTGCAGGGATTTCCACTCACAGCATGCTATACATGCTTTGCTTGCATTGGAAAGCACACCCACAGGAGTAAACAGCTCAGCTCTTCTATAACACTCCAGGCATTTCAGCCTAAGCAACGGAGAAGCTGAACTCTAGCAAGACAATCTTCATATTGAGGGAATTTAAATTCCTTCCTCTCTGCAAAGCTCTCAACCCACCAAACAAAGCAATGAGGAGATAATTTCTACCTCTCTCTCGAAGGCTGTGTCACTGCAGAAAAAAAACCCACAAGATTCAAAAGGTCTCCAGCCCCTGCTCCACATCAAAAAGGCATTAGATAAAGTGCAGGAACAGCAGGGAGCTTAAGCGTTCCTTGGTCAGAAAGACAGTAGCTGGGAATCCTGGTATTTAGCACTTAAGCTCATCTGTTTATTGTACATAGAACACAGGCATCTAAATCTAAGTTTAATGGCTATTTTGCAGGCCAGGACTTAGATTCTTGTAGCTCTGGCATGATGAAGGGCTGCACCACAGAAATCAGTCCATTGCTGCATCTGCCTCCAAATATGCTGCAGCATTTTTTGGAAATCCACACAACTCCCAAATCTCCCAAAGTCAGTGCTGGTCACAGCAAAAATGTGACAATCCAGTCCTCTTGAGCTGCCTAGCCAGGTTTCAATTACCACAGTTTGAGATTCTACAATGACACTGCATGATCAAGCACAATTTAATACTTAATTGTATTTTCATTTGTTAGTTAGATGAGCTCCTATCCACTTCTGTACTTCCTCAATTCAGACAGTGCAGAAATTCAAACTGTAAAGACAACACTGGATTTTGCAATGCCTTCAGGACTTAAAAAAAATACTCCAAATACATCAAAGTGGTCAGATAAGTAAGTACTCAATAGGAAGTTGTTTCTTGAAAGGAAATTGCAAATTTCAGTCAAAGAGGAAGATGAAGAGTTAGAATTAACTAACTGTTCCAAAAACTTCGGAAAGCAGGAAGGGGTTGTGAATGTTGCACAAAGAAATTGCACGCAACCACATGAACAAGCCCAGTTTAGAACTATATAAGTATCTTAAGAATATGTCTCCAAGCAAAAAACCCCAAAAGAACAAAAAACACTCCAAACTTTCTAGCATTCAGATAGCTAGTTTTCACTGAAGATCAGGGATTATTTCATTCAGCCAGCAACAAAGTGACTGGTATTCTTATTTGGCCAGTTAATCCTTTCAGCTTAATCTATGCTTATACCCAGAGTCCACATTGCGGGCTTCTGGCCACAAGCACAGACAGGGCAATGGGCTGGATGGGTTTTTAACCTGTCCTGTGGAGCTGTTCTTACATCTTTCCTCTGCAGCTTGCAATGCTCCTCTGCAGCGAGGGAGAGGGGCATGCTTGTAGGGTCATTTAGTAGAAGAGATGATACTGGCACTGAGCAAAGACTATGTTCTCTATCTGCTCAGCAATAGACACTTAGCCCTTTTTGCCTCAAAACACCCACTTCAAGCTGTAACTCTTCATATATACAGTACTGGCAAAACCTTTCCCTTTACCCTCTTACTGTACCTGAATGCAACAGGGAATGTGCCCAATTCACAGACAGTTCTGCTGTAATACCGTGATAGTATGGGCTTGGCACAATTACATCACACACATTTTCTTGGCAGCCAGGCAGCAGCAGCTCCACCTGAGCTCCAACTGAGCTCAAGGCCAAGCCATCAACAGTTGTGCTGAATGAGCTGTCTGCACATTCTTACAAAGGCTCTCCCATTTTTTATGTTTGCTTTAATTTGTTGCCCTTATCTTAGTGCTGTACCAACATCCCTATGCAACATTCATGTATATCCAGTAAGCTGTGAGAAAACATGCATAACAGGCAACAAGCTCTAGCCTTTCCATGATCCCTTTTGCAAACAGGATGCTCAGAATTTTTCACTTGTGGTGAAAATAGAGTGCTTAATTAAGACCAAGAACTCTGCCAGGTGCATGTGTGTGTCTTGGAGCCACAGGTCTGCTCACTTCTGAACCCTGGGCCTTTCCATGTGAGATCACAGCACAACCCTAAGCTCTTTTTAACCTTCTTAAATAGCATTCTCAGCCATTTTCAAGCCTTCTCCAACAATATTTAACATTTTAGCCTGAAACTAGCTTATGTTAGTTTGAGAAATGACAACAAAAATAAACCATGTGTGCCACCTTGTACAGTCCAGGCATCTGGCTGCACTTGACAGAACTGCCTTCCTGGTGTTATCTCTTCATTATATGGCGTCTGCCCCTCCCTTTCCCCCTCTATCCTTCCTTTTTACTTAAAAAAACAAACAAACCAAAAACCAACCAACCAACAAACAAAACCATATCAGACACAACATGAAACACAACTGAAGTAAATACTGGAAGCAACTGTACTGCAACTAGAGCAAAAGACATCTTTTAAAAATGGCTGCTAGTATAATTAAGGTCTGCAAGAAATAGCACTTATTAGGCTTTATAAAGTCACAGAATTAACACCAGAGGTGAAATGTGAGAACAAAAAAACTGATATGTTAGTGGTGGCAGTACATTTTCTTATATTAAGGATGAATCCCGATATGCCAGACATTAGAGACCAGCAGTTAGCTTGCATGAAGTGGAAAACTCAGCAGCCCTGCTGTGTCTTTGAAGAGCTGCGAGGACAAGGACACCTCGCTCATTGTTCAGACAAAGAGAGGCTTTCTGGAGGCCATGCCTCTGAACTGTGCATTGAACCACTTGCTTTCCACACCCATCAGCAGCTTCAGGAGCCCAGAGCGACTAAAAACTTCTCCCCACATCATCAGAGTCACATCCACCTTCAAACGCAACACAACAGTAGAAGAAATCCACTGAATGCTGGCAAAGTGATCAGAGGCAGTAAGAAGAGACATACAATGGTGTCCTCACAGATTCAGAATCACAAAAAGGAATTTTCAGTAACATGTGTCTCCTCCCTGTCCTCACCACCACCCCCAAAAGTAAATCACATAGCCATGTACACTCCTGCACAGTGGCTTTAATATGCTGAGTGATTAAAGGTGATGATGATGACTATGAGCCATACTATGCATCTTTAGAGGGTTTTCAGTTCAACACTGAGGGGCCAAATGGGGCTACTGTGTATCTAAAATAGCTTAGTCTGATTAAAGGTGTAATTATATAGTTAGTCATAATAGCTGCCATACTTTAAAAAAAACCCACCTCTCCTTCAGGGGAAGGGAAGGAAATTATGCTACTTTATTCATTCAAACACACTCTCAGTTAAATTCAAATACAGCATGTGGACTAGATAAATACAGTGACACACAGCCACAAACACTTAGTAATCCAAGATAGAACAAGGAGATGAATCTCAACCTATAATCTTCGCAAAGGGAAACTAAATCTTATGATTAAGAGTTCTGTCATATCTGTGCAGGTATCAGTGGAGGCTGTTTGTTTTCTTCTCAGCTGTCATAAGAAATTCATGCTGGTTTTAGGGCCTAAATATGAGCAAAGACATTGTAAACACAGGGTCTGACAGAGAGCTTAAGAGATTTATGTGTTTATACAGTTAACACGTAGCTTCTACGGATATCCACATAGCAGATTTGCTCTATTATTGTTAATTCAGCAAATCATCATTGCAGGTTTGCAGGAATAACGATTTTTGTCTACTAGAAGGGGCTTCCTTGGCTTAGGTCACTTTTGTCAGAGAAGTAGGTGATCTCATATAGCTTCTACTCTTCTAGTATAAGACAGGGTGGGGGAAGGTAATTTCTATATATAGTTATACCTTTTGAAATAATGCTTCTGGTTACACAGGAGAGAGGATGAAAAAGAAATGCACAATAGACAAGCTTTGGTTTTTCACCTTTTTTTTTTTTTTTACTGACACTCCAAGTCTACATTTAACACCACTGAAGCCATTTAGAGAACCTTGCCCAGTGACTACTGCCTTGAAACCCTCCACAGGATTCAATTTCCCAAGGAGACAGAAACAACCCAGTCCTAGTTCACTTGGAGAGAAGGCACAGTCTACAAAAGGCACAGTCTAATCCACAGCAGTGCCAGCCCCCAAAACAAATGACAGAACCAGGCTGGATAAAACACACGTCCCATTTCAAGGGAAAAATACAGGGGAAGGGTGAGAGATACAGGAAAAGAAATTTGTCATCCTTGCCAATAAAGTTTCCAGCTATCCACATGGACACTTGTATGCTCTCTGAAAAACCTTCCTCTGGAATAAAATACTTAGAGCATTTGGTGTGCCCTGAACAAATCTATTGAGTTTCACTGTTTAACCTTCCTCCTCTCCCTCACTTTTATTTATTCAGCACTGGTGTTAAATTTTTGAAATATTCTATATTTCAACAACTGAACATACATTCCCCACACTAATCATTTGATGAAAGAGCAGGCTGACCAGGACTCAGCTGAGGCATCACATTCCACATAATTTGTTAAATAACACGAAGATAAATCATCTTTATATGTGCACAGTTTTTAATCACCATCCTTTGCCCAACACAGCTCAGTGGTCAAGTTCCAGGAAAAATTTTGAGTCCTGTCATCTCATTTTTTTCCAAGCATTCTCTAAAATGATCCTGTAGTTACATCACTGCACCTCCCTTGAGCTAGATTTCCATATCTTTTACATGCTCTTCAAGTTTTTACACACTTGATAAAGGAGCAGAAAAGACAACTGAAAATATACAAGAAAACATTATCTTGCATCAACAGAACTATAAAAGAAGAAAAGCCAACAGACTGAGATACACATAAAGCAATAAAATTACAAAACACCACATACAATAGTTTTATGGGAAAGAAGGATGAGAAAATATTCTTTTCCAGATTTCACACCATTTTCTTTCCCCTCACACACCCAAACTGGGTGAGGTAGGAAGCAAGAGAGTTTCTTGTTTCTTTTAATTTTGCCCTGAAACATACTTTAAGTAATTGCAAGTGAGTGACACCTAGTGATGAACACAAATCTGATCATCCTCCACTCTCCCACACAGAGAAGATAAGCCAGCAAGCACCAACAGGTAACTCAGGAGTGGGTGTTTCAGGAGTGGGTGTTGAATCATGGGAACCTGACACTACTATGTTTCTCTCCCTTAAAAGCCAAATATCAAGTGAGCCAAGACCTAGAAACTTGGTGCACAGCTAAAAAGAATAAAAATAAAATGGCTAATCTGTCCGAATGAGAGATGGTGAAAACAGATCTAAATCACGACCTGCAAATTCACTTCTCTATTCTCTTTAAAACCAATCAGCTCTCTCTGAAAACACAAAGTTTTCCCAGAGACCTCATTCTTAATTAAAAATATATATCCCAGAAACAAACAGGAAGAATGGGTTTCTCATTAAATACTAAAATATCAACAGCTGTCTTAGAGACCAGTTAGTGATGTCTCTGGTGTTACAAATCCCGTCCTGCTGTAAGGATGTTAGAAGCTTGTCAAAGACTCTTATTTTGCCAGTAGTTCCAAAATTATTGCTCACAGAGCAGTTACTGGAAGTGAAGGGGAGGGGATCTAGTGTGACTTCTGGTAGGGTTACAGGAAGGAAAAATATGCTGCTATGCAAAGTAGCAACAACACAGTCCCCTGAAAGGGAAGCTGGAATAAAGAGACTGAGAAAACTGGTCTGATTTTTTTAACACCGTGACATGGGATAATCCTGTACATGAGAAGCTCACCCTGACCAAGAGATTTCTTTGCTTAATGCATTTTTAAGAGCAGTGCAAAGTTCCAGAGCTAACAGAGCAAAATACAAAATCCTGTAGGAAAGGGAAGTGATTAATCTAGCACAGCCATTGCCGCTTTTACACACTTTGTGCCATTTCATCTATTTCTGTCATGAACAGGATTGTCACTGGAAACTCAGGAGCAGCTCCTGCTTTAAAGACACAGAGTCTTTACATCATGACTAAAAGCCATCCAAGGACAGGAGTAAAAAAAAAAAAAATCATAAAAATCAGTAGGCAGAGGAACACATGCTCCAACTTGCAGACCTTGCTCTGCACAGTAAACCCATGACCATCTCCTTTTCTCTCCTCACAGATTCATGCGAGGTCAGGCTTTTTTTTTTTTTNGTTTTTTTTTTTTTTTTTTTTTTTTGTTAGTCCTTCTGCAAACATTACGGAAAATCCAAAAGCCTGTAAAATTTAAAGCCCTGAAATCCCAAGCTCTCCGGAAAACTAACGCAAGAGAGCCATCTACCATGCAAAGGCAGGACTGTCGGGGCTGGGGCAGCAAGGGCCGCCGCTGAAACTTATTTGAATGAACTTGACCCAGGTTGGCAGGCGGCCAGCGCCCGACGTCACCCCGTGACTTAACAGAACACAGTGTTCTTGGCACCCGCACAAGTATGTGTTGAAATCCATGCTGGAGAGGGAGAGAAGAAAAAAAAAAAAAAAAAGCCAGTGCATGTTTCAAATTAATAAAGGAAAACGGTAATGAAAAGGTAATAAAACGCAAAGGCAGTGTTAGATGTTTTTCAATGTATCTGCTGCATTTTGCCCCTGATTTATTAGTTTATTTATTACTGGTGTTCCTTTATGTACCAGAGGCTCGGTGTACGGGTAGTTCTCTCCAGGACGAGCCCTTCCCTGTCCAAACCCCGTCCCACGCGCTCTCCCTCTCACCTCTATCTGCGCCCTACCTGGAAAATTCCAGTGCAGCACTCAGCCAGGCAGCGAGGGCAGACAGCGCCTTCGTTGCCAGGGCTGCCCCTGACTCACCCCCTCGCCCAGCCCTCCCCCAGAGGCAGCACAGCAGGCACCCCAAGCCTATAGGGGATGATCGGTGACACAGTTATGCCACTCACCGATGGATTGTGCTAACACCTTGTCACGAGATGACAAGCACACAAGTAGAAAGAGGACAGGCAAAATAAATTTAAGAAACCATGAACTCTATGTGCTTCCACCATATTGCTATTACTTCCCTTTTCTGCATTTCCTCCCTCCCAGACTATCCCTCTTTGTCTCCAAAGTCAGGCCTCAAGTCCTTTTTCTTCTTCTTGCTGGTCACCTCTTATCTCACTGATGCCCTATTCTCCTCTTCAGTTGACTGGTTTGACTGACCAAGACATTTGACACCCGTCGGTGCAGGATCAAAACCAGCTCTCACACACCTGCTGAGGAGATGTATCCACAGTCACCCCTTCAGGGCCTGTACCTGCCACCAGCAAACACACCAGCACCCCAATGGCACAAGCTTCCAGTAATGCTTTACAGCCAGGCCATCACTCATGACAAGAGGAACACAGATCCAGTTTCATCCTCATTACCTTCTGCACACACATCCTCAGCCTAGCACCTGGTCCATACCATTAGAGGAACATATAAGGAGATGGCAAGACAAAATTTCTCCCTACCTGGACAGCCCCTGCTGCTTCCACCATTTCAGTGCAAACCTGAAAAGCTGCATCAGTTAATATCTTATCCAGTGTTTCACCACCCTTCATCCATCAGCTGAGAGACAACATTTTTGTCTAGCTATAGATTCTCTAAAAAGACATGCATCTAGCAGACAATCCATATCTCTGGCCAGTCCTTCCAACACCCTGAGCCCATGCTGTATGTGAAAGCTGCACTGATTATTTTTCACCTTGACAATTACACACTTACAACTATAGAAATAAACCACCTGCTAACCAAAGAGACAGTAAAACTTGCATAGGAAGCAATTAGGCCCGTTCTGGAGTCCCTGTTCAGTATCACAGAAAACTGTTTCAAAACACCTTTTCTTCCCCCCAGAACTCTGCTTATGCCTTTCAAATGGAAATAGTATTAGCTTCAATACTGTAAAAGTAGGGAAAAAATGCTGCTTTAATTCCCCAAGGGTGAAAAAAATTCATAAAGACCTCAAGTGTTTATGTTTTGTGCATATAATTGCCTGATGCTCAAAATGCCATTTTCTGAGTAAGTGCATCCTAAAATTAAAAAAAAAGTCTAGAGAAATGAAAAAAATATAATTCTTACACGATTTTCCTTTCCCTTACTGTGGCTATATCAAGAGCACATTCACATGTGAAAAAAACCACAAATGCTAATCAGGACAAAGCAGAGAATGGAGCTACTTGAAGAATGAGTAACTTAAAAGCTCCCTATAAACAATCTACAATCTTTTGACACAATCATTTATAAGTGAAAATTTTCACAGAGCAAAAGAAAAAAAACAGTGGACTCAGTTTCTAATATCATCTTTTTGTGGTCAGATTCCAGATCCAAGAAGGCATAAGTAGCAGAGAAAGTGAATTTAGAGTTTGGCAAGTTACAGAAGAGACGACATTCAAGTAAGAAACAGAAAGATTGCTGATGACAAAAATGACAGGGAATTCATATGACACACAAATTTCCAGTGACATGCCTTGACTTGATAGTTATCTTAAAGAATCCCTATGGAAGGAGCTGTTCATATTTATCTAACAAAGATGTGCTGTCATTCACACTGTTCATTTCTAATGTCAAAGCAGCTGCCTGCCCATTCCCCTCCAAATACAGCCAGAAACACTACTCCTGCAGCAGAGATGGGGGAAGATTTTCACAGAAGAGGGAAGCTCTTTGGTAGTCTCATGTTTACAAAGGAGTTGACTGGGTTGTCAAGGAGGAAAAAGCCCTGCAGCAATCTTCATACTACATGCTTTGAATACACACAATTAAATTTGTCACAAAATTACAGATGAGTCTTCCGTGAAACTTTGAAAGCCTGCCCCAGTACCCTCGCCTCTCTCCTAATTGGGTTTGGCAAGGAGCATCAAGATACTGTTAAGTCTGAAAGTTTGCTCGAGAACCAGATCCACAGGTTAGAGAAGTTTTCTCGAGCCACTCCCAGCTGGCTAGTGGGCAAACCACAGAGACTGCCAGAGCCTCCAAGGAGGGCAAAGTTGAGGGCAGGATGTGACACACTTACCGCAATCACGCAGGCTACTTGTCTTCCTAACACCCAGTGTGGTTTACAGCCTCTAAGCAAATGCACAGGACAAAAAGGGTGAGTTTAATTTTTATTGTGTTATTAAAGTATGTATTCAATAAAATAGTTTGTTCTTACGCCCTTCAAATCCGTGAATGGGATAAGAAAAAAAATTAGTTAGGATTTCTAACGATTAAAAGGTAAAGCAACAAGTCCTTGTGTTTTGTAGCTGACCTCAAAAGCCAGCAAGGTCATGCATTGCCCCTCTCTCTCCCTCCTAAACCACCTCATCTCTCTGGTACATGAAGTTCTGTCATATTTTCATTTGCAGTTTAGGGAATCTCAAGTGATTGTATGCAATTAGCTGCACCAGGACCAAAAATCAGAGTAACACATTCCCCGACTTTCATATATACTGTTTGAATTAAAACTTTCAACTGAAGCACGTTATGTTTTTATTTAACATACAAAAGAAAACCTCACCTATCCACAAGTTTAATGGTAAAATCCCATTTTCAAAGCACAGCTGAATCCTGAGCCATCTCTAACCACGTTCAACTATGTACATATGAAAGCAACCACAACAGCACACAACTACTGCTAGTTACATACCCGCCAGGTAGGTAAAAAATGCAGGCAAGAGGGACACATTTTCTTAATTACAACACTGTCATTTTAAATGAAGGACGACCGTATCAGATGGGTCATCCTCCTTAAAAACTAGTGTGAGCAAGACTCATACTAAAAAAACACAGAAATATCATGTAGTTCCGTTAGCATGCCAACTTACTAATTTGAGAGTTGGGTCATTTGCTAATAAAGTGAAGAGCACTTATTGTCTGTAATGTTGCAGAACCTGACAATCTAACATGTTTGCCTACTTTCTCCTCGCCCCTTTTTAAACATAGTTAAAATACCCATTTGGAGGGTCAGAGAAAAGAATCTAGGACATATCCATAACAAGAGTGAGTCGTTAAGTGCAGAAGCAACACCAAAAACATGACTTCAGAGCAGCAGGAAGTGCGGTAGCATATGACAGATACAATCAAATCCATAGGTGAGTAAACTCAGGATGATGCCACAATTAGGCTGGTGCTGCATTTCAGCTTCTGCAACATTTTAACTCGAAGCATTTTATTTCTATTGCTTTTTTATTGACATCCAATCTGTCAATCCTCACAACAATTTGGTCTGGAAATTACTTATTACCATATGAAATGCACAGAAAATGAGTGAAAGGAAAAAATGTCAAGCTACCTACAGGGCAACACAACAGGATTTATGTGATCTGTGGTTACAATAAATACAGACAGAGGCAAACAAATTGCATCTGACTATGCATACATAACTCAAGACCTTTCAATTTATTAAACAGAAGTTATTACTGTTTGCAGGAAAGGAGGTGATGCTCCTTGCCAGCTACATATGGCAACATATTTCTAGATGCTTGTTTTTATTTTTACCAATTACAGCTTAGGGTTGAGGTGTGTATGTGTGTGTTTTCTTTTTCAAAAGCTAGTGCAGGTTGAGGTATTTTTCTAAAAACAAACATACACACCTGTAGCAGTGACCGCATTTTAACCACAGAAACAACGTGATACAACCCATCAGGCTTCTGGATTCTACAGTTTCACAATGTTAAAACAGATTTGCACTCACATCTTACTTAAATAAAATGTCAAGTTGGTGTCTTCAGTCTCAATTTAATCCTTACATATTGTTAATACTTTATTCCCATAATTATCCCCTCCTTCACTTTAATTTTATGTTTCTACTTCATTATGGACTAGTTTGCCTTAGTTTATCCTCTGTGTGGTCTTTAAGAGTTTTAGCAAGTATTGATTTTCCACAGTACAGTTTCTTCTCTTTCCAACACTACATAGTTAAGCTCCTAAAACCAAACAAAAGAATTCCTTTGTAACTTTTTCCAGCATTGTTTGTTTAGATTTCTACGAATGCAATTAGTCTAGTTTCACGTAGCAGAAACTGAAACACTATTCTTGCTAGAAACTACAGAAACTAGGACTAACGCCTCCCAGAGAGGCTGAGGCACCAGGTACAAAGCTTCAGTTTCACTAAACAGAAATAACCAACCAGATATGCTGCTCACTTTAGACGCAAGCAGCAAACCAGGGCTTCCTTTTGCTTTAATCCCATCAACACTGGCATAATGCCACATAAGATAACATGTTAACAAGGCTCTGGAAGCTGAGGACCTAAACACACAATAAAGCAGCAGTAAAAAAAATTGTGGAGGTGAAGGAAACCAAGTGAGAACAACAAGAACAAGTCAGGCCAGAAACTTGTTGAACTCAGCATCCTATCTGGGACAGTGGCCCATGTGAGGCGCAAAAAGCAAAGAAGCACAAAGAGAGTGAATGCTTCTTCCCTGATACACTCCTGAGGAGTGAGGTGATCTGCAACTCCAGAAATTCACAAGGGAGCATCATTTGACTTACTAGGTAATTAGAATTTTCTCCAGAAAAAAAAAATCCAATCACCTTTAAACCAAACTCTGCAGAATTATGGTAATATTGTAGAATTTCTTATATTGTAATTAATGTTTTTAATGTCAGCAAAGAAAGTCACTGGAAGAAAGTCACAGGTGGATCACCAGCCATAGATTTTTGATTAACTCATAGTGGTTTATTATTGCTGCAACATCTAAAGAAGTCTCAGAAAAGATAATGAGTGTCATGCTGAGAACTGTAACAAAATGTACAAAAAGAAGTGGCAACCTCTGTTCAATGAATTTGTGGCAGATAATGAGCCTAAGCAATGAAGTGCATTTTTAAAGAGTCACAGTGCTGATCAAAAAAAAAAATACACTGAAAGATATTTTTCTTGCAGTTCAACCTTACAATACTACCAACACTCAGGGATCTCCTTCAGAACATTTCATTCATTCATTCCAGTTCATTCTAGATCAGGAAAATACAAGCATCTTTCTTCTTTTCAAAAACAGCTAGTGCTGCTCATAAGCAGATGGAGAATTTTTACAATTACTGGCTGCAAGTCTTATAAAAATTAAATCCATTTGCTGTTCTTCCATTTAAAATGCATGGTAACAAAGCAACAGAAATTAGCATTCGGTGGTCTCTTAAATCATCCCTCCCTGCTCAAAATGTGAAAATAAACCATCACACATTATATCACCAGCAGTCTTACTTTTTCAGCTCTGTGATGATGACAAAGATCATGAATGTGTCAAAGGCGAATGATTATTGTCTACATTATTGCTTCTGACTGTTCAGAGCGTCTGGAGCATGCAAGGCAGAGAGAAAACTTCCACCACCCCTTTCCAAAATCCTTACAAATTAATTAATTGCAATTAACAGCTGACTAGTATTTGAAAACCCTGCAACTCACATGCAGAGGATGTAAAAAGTTTTGCTTCTTCACAACCAAATTTTTGAAGTCACAAGCAACTTCTTCATTTAAAGTGCAGAAATGCTCAAAGTAGCTGCAAAGTTATACACACAACAAAAAATTATGTTGGATACTTTATAATAACATTGTGCAACTCCTCCCCCTCAAATCTTACTGTCATTCTTGCCTTCAAAAAGTGAGTTGTACCACAGAAGTGTGGCATAGAAGTTATGCTGCCTCCCAATCCTATATAAAATCATGTCCTAGCTTTCCTTTCCATTATATTTCCATTACTTACTTTCCATTATTTTCTGAATTATGATTTCTTCCACTTACCTCCCAACAAAATGAACTATGATAACTTAAAAATTTATACTCAGCATCCACAAGGATGATCCACTACAGAGATATGTGAAATATTTTTCACTTAGAGTTGTTAAAGTGATGAATCAACTCAGCATCTTCATTATCAACAAGAATGATACATTTAGGTTTTCTTTCTCCTTTTTTTTTAACACTGAAGAAACTAAACCAGAGATTTTGCCACAGATTTTTCCTCTGTATGGCTATCATTTATCTAAAATTGTAAAGCCATGCAAAAAGAAAAAAAAAAAGAATTCTCTGTCCTGTTCTGATGCCTGCTTAACTACCTTTTTCCTCCACAACTGCTGTGGTTAATGGCAAGTTTTTAACAATGAAATGCTTTTTCAGGTGAGAATATCACAGAATCTTTAAATTGCAAATAATGTAAAGCCACAAGTCAAAAATAATGTAAGGAACAAACCTAGCTCTACTGTTTGCATAGAAAAACTAGACTCAAGTACATATAAAGGTTACAGTGTAGAGGGGAATAATTAGCCTCCTGGCATTTGTTTCAGACTTGTTTCATGTAAAAACATTGGTTTTGTTGTTGTTCAAACTGACAGTCTTATCTATTGTCCAGCTCATTGCTTTTTAGCCATGAGAATGGCAATTATGTCCTATTTTATTTCCTCATCCTAAATTTGTACCCTTCAAAAGGTCTACTTAACGTGATGTTTTTTAATCCACCATTCCACCCATAAACTATTCAAGAGAAAATGTATCTCTTTCTCCTCTGCTCCTCCTCCAATTACTATAGACTGAGGCTGAAGATGGTTTCTTAGTCCAGAGATGCTTTGGCCCTTCCTTTTTAAACTAGTAAGTAAACACCATACAAAAACTCTTATATCCTTCCAACACACCACAAATATCTCACATTATAAGGATCAATCTGTTGGGTTCCATAAAGGAGGAACAAGTCAAAGCTTCTGTAAAGTATCCTGGTATACAGATATATAACCTCTTTTTACAAGCAGCTATGTAAAACTGTTACATTACTGTTCATAATATTATTTCTTTTTCTCTGTACAAGTTTGCAAAGAACTTGCCAAAAGGCAACATGATGCTTTATCTGCAACTGTCACAAATAAAAGGTCTTTTTTCACATTCTGCCTTTAAACAGATAAGGCATTATTAGATAGGGGTATTTATTTATTTATTCCTTTTATACAAGTAGTTATACTGTTTTTCCATTCTAAAAGATACTGAAGTGCTTCATATCCCAGACAAATCACATTATTATTGGAACATACCAGACTCACAATTTGGCAAAACAAATTTTTTTTTTTTTTTTTTACTTTCATGATGCTTTGAGGTACTGCAACAAATGATTATGTTTCAAAAAAACCCTAACATAGTGATTTTCCAATCAGTCATAAAAATTAAAGATTTAAATTAAAAACAAACAAACAAACAAAAACCATAAACAAAAAAAAAACCCCCGACTTACCTTCAGACTTCTCTCTCAGCTAATCACGCAAATCAAAGAAATTTAACTCTATGAAGCCCACTCCAGGGAAGCTAAACTCTTCTCTGGCTACAGCCATCACCCTCTACAAAATCTATGTTGTCCCAAAAGCTCCTCTCCCTCCCTATGTCTGTACAGAAAGCTTTATTAAAAACATGAGGTAAGCATAAACTAGGCTATGTGAAAGAACACCCTGCAGAAGCCACACAGAGCAGCAGGTGGTAGAGAACTACACTGACCAAGGGGACACTGATTTGCAACATTGTCTTTTGGTATGTGACTTCTCAACTGCTCTGCAAAGGAAACACAGAGGGTGGTGATGGTAAAAAGGACAAAATTCATACACGCTGAAAAGCCCACAGCACACAAACATGGGAAAAGCTCTAGGGGAGTCTACCCAGGATCATTCTACCCCCTTACTTTTGTCTCCAACTATGATTAATGTCAGATGCTTAGGGAAGAGTTTCAATAGGACAACCATGCAGCAGTGTTGCCACAGAAGAGTCTTCCAGTTTGTGGCTAAAACTAGAGGCAAGTTCTCTGTATTTAATTCCTAACATGTTGATTTGTCTTTGTTCCTTGAGCTTGTCCAGTTAGTCTTGAACCCATGTAATCTTTCAGCATCTTTGTCATTCTGTGACAAGGAGTTCAAGCAGCTCATATGGCAGGATGAATCAACTGGTTTAATGTTGAATGAACCTGCTAGTTTCACTTGATGCTTCCTAGCACAAGAGAGCACCCAGCCATTTGGTTTACTTCTTATCTATTTATGAGGCGTGGGTTTCTTTCACGCCCTCTCCACAGCAATCTCATTATGAGGTTGAAGATTTCTATTCTGTAGAACCTTTTGCTTCTACCAACTTGCTCTGAAGCTTTTTGATTTCCACTGCACTTTTTCTCTAGCGAGTGGAGAGACCAAAGCTACTATCCACAAGTACAGTTTGTGTGCAAGCTTAAGGGATTCTTGAAGTTGTGGTGTTTCTAGCAGCCTTTCAGAGTATTTAAAACCCAGAACAAACCTGAACCCTTCTCATACATGAGTATTCAGGTCAGGATGAAGCTACTCTGCCCATTGTGTCTGCCTTCACAAGCAGACAGTTCTAGTCTGGTTTTCTCACTGAGCTTTAATGTTCCCTTTCCCATGCACAGGAAGGTATCAAGGTGTCTGCAAAACAGCCACAAGTTTGCCGCAATCAGTATTTCTAAAGAGTTGCAACCAGATGGGAGAACCTGGTGGCACAGGACTAAAATGTTGTATTAGGCAAGACAGAACCAGTGAACTGACACCAAATAATGGCCAGGTGAAGGTGAATGGGGACAAGAGAATGAAACAGTGACTGTGCTGAGAAGAGGAGACAGAGTGGGAGGAGAACGACTGGGACTGAGTCAAAAAGAATGCCACTGTGCTGGGACTGAGCAGTGAATCAACAGCCATGTGCAACAGCTTCTCCATGTGTCCAGGAAGCTGGAATAACAAACTGAAGTTGTGAGTAGTGGGAAAGATATCATATGAAGTAACAATTTCATAGCATATTTCCAGAGAGATTGAGGACAAAGATAAAACCAGCAGGTAGTCAAGGCTGTTGCCCTCATCTGAAGGCAAATAATGTTATCCCAATAGGGATAAAAAGGGATGGAGCAGCTGGCCTATAAAAAAGAATGTGTTGACAGATTCCTACAGAGCAGGCAAAATCATCTTTAACATACTTTAACATACTACAGCTATGGAGTTAGAGACCATCTCCACAGAAAGGATTAATCAGTCACCAGGGCTGTTAGTCTGGAACATGAGTGTCCTGATAACAAAAGAACTGTAAATCTGAATTGCCATCTACAGATGATTCAGACATTTGTATAGAAACTGTTTATCATGACACAGACCCTGACAAACTGGATATGAGAGCCATGACATTTTCACACCATCCCAGTCCCTCCTCATTGTTCCCAAGAAAGTCAACCCCTTGCCCAACAACATTTCCTATCTCCAAATTTCTCAAGTTCTATTATATATATTCCCAGTTTTATTCCATTTGTTCTGCCCCCCTTTATTCCTCTCTTATCTATCCAACAAACTTCCACATTGGAATGTTTTGTTCCTGGCAATGGGAGCCAGGAGCAAAAGTCACGTTCCCCATACCTTACCATCAAACTGTGCTCTTTACAAGCTAAAGATACAGTGCCATGACTTGAAACCCACCCCCCCCATATCAACCACAAAACAAAACCCCACATAACTGCCTTCTTCCATATATAGATATGGAGGGAGTTTCATCTATTAAAGAGAGATACACAGGAGTACCATCCATTAAAAAAAAACACATTGAAAAACCTCAGGGGTTTTTAAACACCCTGTAGCTAGTTTAGCATTCTTACTGAACTTTGGTCTTCCTGTGTTTTCTAAGATACTCTAAATTTACTTCTAGATCTTCACAATGCAGTAGGTTCTACAAAGAGCTGCTACACACTAACTCTAACTACAAAAGGATATTCTCTGTTTCGGTGAAAACTGACAAGGAACTCATTAGAAGAGGAAGTCTAAATACAAGGATAGTTGGATGATTTTGGTACACTTCATGCTTTACTTCTTCTACCAGGAACTGGATGACCTCAGACATTTAGGTGTCTTATTTTCATTTAAAAGCCATTTTATAGGCAGTATTACACATGTCTCTTTTTTTTTTTTTGAGACAGACATATACATGACTTTCTTATAATGCTGCCACAAACCTCAACATCAGTAAGATTCACTTGTGAAAAGATGGCAGCTGCAACTGCACTAGAAAACTTGAAATGTCATGCAATACTTCTTTTTTTCCACAACTGGTTGCAACAAACATCCTTAGTAGTAAAAGAAAATTTTATTTTCCCCAATAAATTAGGTCCCTCTCCTGACACCAGGAACTAACAAAATGGGTGACAAAACCAGTCACTGTAAGAACATAAAAGTATTTTTAAAGCACCATGACAACTCACAAGAAAGACTGAACCAAAGGTTTTTAGAGAATTCAAGCCATTAGCTAATCTACTCTCTTCAGGTCTCCTTCCAGAACTACAGTATTTAGAAAGCACACTTATAAAAAAGAGAAATTATCAAGACTGGGCCTATGTATCCCATTAAAGTTCTCTTCCACCATTTCTTCAAAAAGAATTTCCAACAAATTCAAATTAATCTCTTCTCCAATTTATCCTGAAGACCCCTGAGACAGTTTGGAAGACAAAGTCAGACAAATCAAAACTCAACAACTTTCTCACTGCACTCACAATTCTTTGCAGAGTGCAAAATTATTAGCAAATTAGCCATAATAGCAAACAACAGAAAGCCTCATCAGAGGTGAGTAAACCAGCAAGACAAAAGCCTTTGACTTCCTACTAATTCTGATAATTCCTCTGGCTTTATCCTCTCTCTCCTTTCAAAGGAGAGCACTGAACTCGCAGCAGTGCATGCTCCACTCGTCCCTGCAGCCTCCTCTGCGTGCAGCACCAGGCAAGCCACCAACAGGAGACAGACGAGACCCTCCTTCTTTGCTTCATGTCTTTAGATGGAGGTCAGGGCCCTGACAGGGCAAACATATACTGCTTTGCTCCCCCCTGTTACTCCTGAAGATCCTCTGTGGTGCTGTCAAGAGCCATGCTCCAAGGAGGTGCCAGACCTGAGGAAATGCAGATGCCTTGTGTGGCATGCAGCTGCAGGAAAGCTAACACAGGCCTCTTGAATCTTGTTTAAAACACCAGGCAGACTTGGGGAGGATGTGGGAAGATCACAAAGAGAGGGGCATTCAATACATGGGTGCCAAGATAGCAATGCTGTCAGCTACGCTTAAAGTTGTTGCTCTCCAGAGCTGTGTAAGAAAGAACATGGGGCTCAGCTGAAGCCTTAAATTAAACAAAGCAGAGGGGTTGGATTAGCATTCACAAACAGCCTGGTGCTTCAAACAACATAAAAATACACTCTGGGAATGACAGCTCTAGGCAGCAAGGTCTAAAATCTGTTTATGTCACAGTCATAGGTGCTGTGATCCATCAGATTTCATACATCCAGAATGTGGTACACAGAAGTCTCTGCTAAACTTAGTTAATAAGTCATCCAGGAATTTCACAAACTAGGCACAAAGAAGCACAGCTACCTCAGTGACATTGTGGATCACCTACAAAAGTACCTGTAAGTATGAAAACTGTGATCAAAAATGCTTCCTTCAAAATGGACATCACAGACTTCAGGCATTTTTACACCACCAAAAATACACATGTATCAAGACACTCATATGACTGTGTCCTTCTTAAGGAGGATAATGAACCAATTCAGCCCCACAGACATTTGAACCCCTGTGTTCCAGAATTATAAGGAAAAATAGTCCCAAGATAATTTAAACCATCAAAGCAAGGAACATCTGAGCCAGTTAGGTATTAGCTGAATTAGCCATCAATCCTATTTTAAACTTAATGGGGTCATTGTTTAACTACAAACCAAAAAAAAAAGCTAGTTATAATACAAATAGCTACAGCACACCCAGAAATATCCTGTTTCCTATTCTGATAATCCGACCAAATCATGGAAATAGGAAGTTGAGAAGGGAATATTGTCTGTGACTAAAGAAAAAAGTTTCAAGGCTTGATTCCTGTATCAGAAGATGCAGAGACCTCCCTGCAGCCAGGATGCAGCAGAAAGCAGCTGGTGCACAGGTTCAGTTTTGTCTGGTCACTCAGGTATAAATCCTTTCACCTTGCAGACACGAATGCAAAAGGTGTCTGTTTCTGTACCACTACTGACTTGCAATCTGCTGACCTGTAAGTCTTGCCTAAAAGGCCCAGCTGAAGAGCCCAGTTCTACCCAGAAAATTAAGGCTCCTGTCTTTGGAAAGACAAGGAGGACAGAGACAGGGAAGGGAGAAGGATGCTGCCCAGACAGGTTATGCTGTCTTCACCCTTCAAGTTTTCCAGGATCTAACTAGATAAAGCCCTAAACAATCTTCTCTGACCTTGTATCTGAGACTGTCTTGTGCAGGCTGAAGTGGAGAAATCTGGATATTGTTTCCAATCTGAATTATTCAATAAATTACACATTTAGAAAAAATTGTAAGCTTGTGATTATTTTCTATATATTCTAATACACTTCCTTCAGTAATGAACTGACAAATTAAGTGCTTGCAATAACACGGTCATATCACCACTCTTTGTCCATGTTAAGTCATCAGTCTGACAGGATGACATAAATTCCATTTGCCATAATAATGATTCCCTACCTTGAGATAACCTGCTTTAAATTCTGTTACACAACAATAGTTCTAGACTCAATTCTAATTACTAAGCCAATGTTAGTTACAATTATCATTATAATGGATCAAGAAAGCCAGGACATGAAGCAAGTCCAGAAATAAAAGCAAATCTTGGCCTGCTCATCTTTTAAGCGACCTCTTCAGAATTTTATGAAGTATGTTGAATCCCCCTCAATGTAATGCCACAAAAGGACAGAATTTGTTTTGAGGGCTTTTTTTTTTAAGAGCCAGGTTAAGAGAGTAATAAACAGACGGACTAAACAACTGAATGAATCCTAATTTGAAACATCAGAAGGCCTAAGGTAAAAGACACAGACCTACATCTATCCATGTAGGAAGGACTTCTAAAATAATGTGTTCTTCACTCAGCAAAAACCCCAAAATAAACCTTTAGCACAACACTAAAATAATTTTTGCACATAATTCAGTATCACATTAGATCGCTCACTGTCAGGGCAAACAGACTGCAGCTCAATAGAGAGCTGAGAATGTGGTAGGGATTTATTAAAGAGTTTTGAAACACACAACACATGGCAAATCTTGTTTTCAGTTGTCTGTCTTCATTCAGCATAACAGTTTGGGGATATTACCACTCTGTGTATTCCAGTCCCTACCAGATGGCTATGAAAGAGCTGGAGAGGGACTTCTCACAAGGTCTTGTACCAATAGGGCAAGGGGGAATGGCTCTAAATTGAATCAGGACACCTTTAGATTAGATATTAGGGAGAACATCTTTACTGTGAGAGTGGTGAGACACTGGAAAAAGTCGCCTACAGAAGTTGTGGATGTACCATCTCTGGAAGTGTTCAGGGCCAGGCTGGATGGAGCTTTGAGCAACCTAGTCTAGTGAAAGATGATGCCCATGTCAGGGGCTTGGAACTGGATGATCTTTAATTTTCCTTCCAAGCCAAACCATTCCATGGTTCTAAGATTTAAAGGGAACAAGCTCTTAACCACACGACATTTTGATGAATTTTCACCCAAACCAGAAGTTAAGATCAGCAGACAAGTGTCTGCTGCACCTATTAGTATGCTGTGCAATAAAGAGGATCTGCTGTAACCAGTTAAGCTTTATGCACGCTACATAGCAAATACGTAAGACTAATTCCTCACACCATTCTGGGATAAACCTCACTTGCTCCCCATGTAAAGCAAACAAATCTGACTACCCATGAGAAACTGATAAAGTGAATTTACCAGAGAGGGCACAAAGAAAAGACCACACTCTTGTAAGACACCAGAATTATATACTCCATGCAAATGCTGGCCTACTTTAAGGGATTTAGTGTTTTGAGGAAAGGTTCAAGTGGGGAAGATGATGCCACTCAGTGCACAGGGCCAGAGAAAGTTCCCAGTTTCAGAGGTAGCATGGAAGGAGAGAGGAATTTACTTAGAGGAGCACACACTTTTATTTAATTCCTAGCATTTAAATATTTGTAAGTTTAAAATAATTCACAGATAAGCAGTTCTTACAAAATATGGAACTTCAGCTCATTAGACAAAAACTCTCTACACAAGTTTGGAAAAAAGTAGTCACTACCAGCACATAAAAATATGAAGCTTTTCAATTTTGAAGTGATTACAGGGTGCTCTTTTGGAAAACATGTATGTTGAAAAACTAACATCAATGGTCAATCTTTATTTTAGTACCGTGTTCTCAAAAAAAAAAAGTTCCCCTAGGTATCCACCACTGGTAACTGAAAGTCAAGGAACTGTAAGAATAGAACCATCTGGGATCACCTTGTCAGATCTTTGTCCTGCATCATCTTAAGCAAAAATTCATCCACTTATAGGTCAAATGAAAGCTAACATAAAAGAACTCTCCCATCCCTTAAAAATAGCTAAAGGAATGTAAAGTATGGTCTTGTCATATCTTGAACACGCTTCCCTCAAAAATTCTGAAATGAAGACAAAAATTAGCTGCTACAAGGCCAGCTTCAACTTGCCCTCCTCATTATCCTCTATCAAGCAGCTTTACACATCAGAAGTGGAGAGCTGATAGGAAAGACACAGCACAGGGACTTGGAACATAAACTGAGTCATGACTGCAGCTTTACAGCCTACAGATAAGCAAGAATCTTATCTTCCAACCAAAACAATACCTGAAGCTTTTCGATGCAGTTAATTATCACTGAATATAAGTAATTTTTAAATTAGATATATTAATATATAAGGGGAGGGGGAAGAGATTTCCCAGTAGAAACCTAATGCACTCCTACCAAGAGTAAATACTACCATAAAGAAATTTTGGCAGTAATCCTAAACCTCCAGAACCTCTTGGTATTTGGCATATTTTGAAGTGGCGTAAAATAAATTTCATGGTCTTTTGATTATCCACACACTCCATTAGACTCTAGATATTTAGTAAATACCACAAAAATGATGATATATCAACATTTGGCTTTTTTCCCCTTCCCTCACCATGAACTAGGCCACAAAATTAACAGGCCTTTTTAAAGAATACTCATACAGCAAATGACCTCCTATAGTGAATAGTGCTTTTCTATTCTCTCTTGGAAACCTCTCAGCTTGCCTGCAGTTTTTTTCTAGCAGTTTTTTCCTTAGAAAACAGCATATCCCAAGCAAAGCAAAACAAAGACTGCAGCACGCAGAGCAGTCACTGGGGATTTACCCTCCTGCATACAGCGAATTCCCAGAAGAAAGTTTTCTGGTGAGGGTGACCACCCAGCAAAATTCCCCACAGTGTGGCACTCCAGCTGGGATGGGGGAAGAGGAAATCTGTAGGGACAACCTCAGCTTCCCACTGTATCCACATCTTTTGTGCTAGCATAACTATTCTGGTTGGATTTAAAAACTTTTTATTACAGTATGGTTGCATTCCAAAAAACCCTCTCATGAGCATCATTTACTAATATGAACGTGTCTCATAACATTTTTCCAACTTTCCATGTACACTGGGATAAGTCATGCTGGTGTAATAAAAACAGGATAACTTTCACCACTTGCATAAATCTCAATTCTGTTTTCACAGCTTTATGTAGACCATGCAGCCTCTTCTGAGTCCGCAGCCCAGGACTTGGACCACAAAGTTCTTCAAAACTTGAAAACACTTGACTAACCCTTGCTGAACTCCGAGCATCTAGAGATGCTAGAGCGGGACTGACACCCACAGGAGCTTGAAGAGTGCCAGGTCACAAGCGTTGCCATAGCCAGACCCACTGCTTCACAGAATCACAGAATCAATTAGGTTGGAAAAGACTCTGAGATCATCAAGTGCAACCTATGACCAAACACCACATTCAACTAGACCATGGCACTAAGTGCCATATCCAGTTTTTCCTTAAAGACTTTCAGGGATGGTGACTCCACCACCTTCCTGGGCAGCCCCTTCCAATGTCTGATCACTCTTCCTGTGAATAAATTCTTCCTGATGTCCAGCCTGAGCCTTCCCTGGCACAGCTTGAGGCTAATTTCTTTTGTCCCCTTGCTTGCTGCCTGGGAGAAGAGCCTGACCCCACCTGGCTGCAGCTTCCTTTCAGGTGGTCTTAGATAGTGACGAGGTCTCCCCTGAGCCTCCCCTTCTCCAGGATAAAACCCCCTGCTCTCCCAGCCCCTCAAAGAGCTTGTGCTCCAGACCTTTCTCCAGTCCCGTTGCCCTTCCCTGGACTCGCTTCAGCACCTCAATGTCCTTCTTGAGGTGAGGGGCCACGAACAGAGCTACTGTCCCACCTCAGGCAGCAGCACCCTGCGATGGGGCTGATTCCTGGGAAACGGAGGCTGCTCTCCCTCCTCTGAGAGCGGGACTCCCTGTCACACTCCCTCGTGAGCATTTTAATACAGAACCGATACATGAACGAGTTTCAATGAGGCTTTAACCCGCTTCGCCAACAGCCTTGCCCGTGGCCCCCGCCGGCCGAGGTTCCCGGGCCTGCGGTGCCCTCTGCCGGGCTGCTCAGGCACGGATCTCCGGCTGCTCCCACCCCGCACCGCCTCCGGCCGATGCTTCCCGGCTGCCGGGCCAGCGCTGCCCCTTCCCCCCGGCTGCTCCTTCGGGGGTCCCAGCCCGGCCCCTCCGCTCTGCCCGCCCCGGCTGCGGCCCCGCCGCCACCCTCCGGGGAGCGCTGCCGGCGCGGGGCTCCCTGCTGCGGCACCGGGGAGAAGGTAAATCACAGGGTAAGGCTGGAAAAGTCCTCTGAGATCATCGAATCCAACCTCTGAACGAACACCGGAGGTTTTTGTCACCACCACCTCAACTAGACCGCGGTACTAAGCGCCACGTCCAGTCTTTTGCCTGAACACCTCCATGGGCAGTGACCCTGCGCAGCCCATTTCAAACGTCACTTTGGCCTAGGGTACCATCACACCTCAAGTCTTTTCACACACGTCAGTTCACTGTAAGATACTAAGATCTATAGCTGGCATACAATGCTTTCCTTAGAAATAAAGTTATGTTTTCTGCAGCTGAAAAAAGAAAAAAAAGGCACTATTGCATCTTGGCGGGTAAGATGCAGTTCTTACTGCTTTCCCTTTCTGGAGCTCTGCAATCCTCACCACTGAAAACAGAGTCCTGCATGTAGTCCTTCCCCTCATCATGCTCTGTTCCCAACACCTGGGTTTTTAGATAGTCACAGTTTCAAAGTACTAAAGAAAAATAGGAAATGGTCTCTCATCCACCACACTACAGGAAATTTGCGCACCAACTTGTCACAAACAGCCAGGGACTGTAGAGTCCAAATGATCATCTCTGGTGAGAAACCCACACACCTGATGACTTTTAGCACACACATTGAAATACAAGAAATTCTATTTTAATATAAGAACAAGTTGCTTTGCTGCAAGGGTGACCAAGCACTGGCACATGTTGCCCAGAGAAGTTGTGGAGTCTCTGCTCTCGGAAATACTCAAAACACAGCCCGACACAGCCCGACACAGCCCTGAGCAGCCAGCTTCAGCTGCCCAGATGTGAGTAGATGGGTCTGACTAGGCACTCTAGAGAAGTGCCTTCCCACCCCAGTCATCCTGTGATTCAGTGACCACACCACCAAGCTCTGTGTGAGGGGCACTGCTTGGTTTTGAGGTTTGGCAGTCAAAGAAAATGCCCTGAAATTCTTGTGTACAGAATTCCTTCTGAAAACGTAAGCAAAATCCTCACACTGCCCCAATTCAAATGCAAACACATATGAATACATTCCATAATTATAGCAGCAGCTTTTTTTCTTAAACTTGGAACAGTTTCTCACCTTACAAAGCTCATCATTCTCCTCTTTGACAGGCAGAGAATTAGTATTTGTGCAAGAGTCCGAGTCTGATATCTCTAGTGAGCTGTCCTCTTTTTGTGACCCACCGCACTGATCGGTGGAATCGGTATCCTTCTCCCAGTCAATGACCTTCAATTCATCTAAAATAGAATATTGGTAAAAAGAGTTTTTCTTAATCACCATTTATTATAAGCACAAAGTCAGAGTAATACTACAGCTATCCTGAACTTGGGGGAAGAATTGCAATATTATTTTTTACCTATGTTCAACTGATCTTTATGTTTTAGTACTTTGTGTCTCATTAAAGCTAAATCCTACTAGCTGAAAATGTTCTGTGAGGAAGGATAAAAATTATACACATATAAAAAAAGAGACTTCAAAGTCTTGTCTGCAAAGAGGCAGTAAATTTAACTGCACAGGTAGGTAGGGTGTTCTTTTCAGTTTAGTTTTTATTAATTTTTCCATCATTTAGTTAGGGGGCTTTTTTGCCCAGCTGCATTGAATTTTCCACGTGTACTTGTTCAGAATTAACTGTTCTAAGCAAATGCCTTAAACAGTGTTAAGTAACATCTGCTATTAGTGGTAACCCTCACAGAGGAACAAAAAACTTAATTGAAATGGTCACCTCCTAGAACTCCATGCCTAAATATACAGGTCTGCAAATCAAATCTCTAAGCACATCAGAGAGAAATGTTGAGGACAAATTAATAGAAACAGGAATAAGAGAAGATGGAGGTACAAAAACAACAAATAAAAAAGCCCCAAACAAATCCACAATGCAATGGCAAAAATAAAGAGATGCAGACAGAAATGCAGAATTTTTTTTTCCACTATCCTCAGGACCATGTGGTATTTCATGAAACTCCAAAATTCCATTTGTAACTTGACAGATCTACTGAAGGGCATGGAAACCTGAACTGCAGTAGCACCCTCACAATCCTTTAGGTCCAAATGCCTCAAGGTACTGAGAGACATAATTTCAATGTGTTCTGCATAAACGAGCATGTTCGAAGGAGAGGGGATGAAAGCTTTTTTGGGGAGCTGCTTTTTTAAATGTCATATTTCTAACACTGGAATAATCACGTACAGGGGAGAGGCAGCAGAGAAAGAAGGCACCTGCACAATACTCCAGGTTTCTGTACATATCCATGGAACTGTGGCAGCACCTCCTGTACTTGGCAGTGCTACTGTAATCTAAATTACTAGTTTCTACATTGACCTTTCAAACTCTGAAGTCACCCAGACAAACACACAGCTATAGTGCTGCCTCCTTTTACACTCATGAATGCATTTCTGTTTCTGACTATGAGGAAGCTTCATCAGAAATTTTAAACCCAGACATCAGCAACCGAGTAGCACAAAGATGTTTCTTTTGAAGCTGTGTGACAAGTTGCATGCAACTTGTGACAACAGTATAAATTTCTTGATGGAATACAAGGCAGTCTGTTTTATCCTCTCACACCAAAGTACTGATACTCAAAGTAAACTTCACATGAAAGGGAACATATCTTTAAAAAACACTTTTTCTCCACTGTCACCACACCTACAACTGTACCTATATATGCACACACACACACAGGCACACTGGGTAAATGCTAAAATTAGTGTATCTGATGGTTACTTCAAAAACTGTGGAAATTACAGTTCTTTTACTCCCCACTGCTTTCAAGGTATTTTTGGGTTTAGAAGAAAAACACGACAATTATTGAATTTTCTCAGTAACCTGCAAGCAGATACATAACACATCAGGGTTTCTTCAATTACACAGAGAAAACAAATTTTGCTATCTTACAAGCATAAAAATATGTCTGTGTATTGTCTCTTAAAAAAAAAAATAAAAAGGCAGCAAGATTAAAGCCTGCAGGATATACTTGCAGGGGACAAGTGAATGATATTAATGGTAGGTTAGAAAAATTCCTGCTCAGCAACAGATTGCAGTTTAGAAAATGAACACTCTTTCCTTTTTGAAAAGAAGAAAATGACTTGGAATTACAAAAAATAACCATCAGATATGTCAATAACAGTGTTATACAGATGGTACAAATATGGATGAAAGGAGGAAGATTTTGCATTTTTGTTTTAAACCTAAGGAGTATACTTAACCAGTGTCACACACGAAACAAAAAGTCATCAGTCAATCTATTTGCTCAGCCCACAGCAGTGTTTGAATGCTTTGCCAGAAAACCAGGATCCAGTCTAATTGCAATATTTCAAATCCAGCTGAAGTATTACAAAGTTAATGTAACTTATTTTTACATTGTAAAGACTTCCTAACAAGTTCTACTTGCAACTTACACATTATCCCAACTAACACTTTCATAATAGAGCATACAAGCAAAGATTTTTCTGTCTTCAGCTGCACTTTTCAATCACTTTCTCTGCCCTCTGTCATTTACTGATTCATGAATCAGAAAGGAACTTCTAAGAACTAAACTCATGGATGTTCACATAGCCTAGCTAACAGGGGAAGCAAGGAAGACTATGTTCCAAAATGAAAATGCATGGCACAGCAGATGATGCTATCTGCAGCTGCAAAGTCTCCCATATCTAGTCAGTGGATACAGACAACTGTGCTCCTTTACTCCAAGGTTTAAAGTTTCTGTACATAATTTATACTAAGAGCTTATTCTATATCCAAATGAAATTTATGAAAAAACAACCCAACCCTCCAACTGATCTAACCAAAATAGGAATGGATCATGTCATTTTGTCAGAATGACCTCAAGAATATTTTCATTACAGCACCGTTATTGATGGAAGGTTTCTTGTTAAATCTTGCATTTGAACTTACCTTCACTACTTTTGTCCTCTAACAAGAAATCACGTCTGCTAGGCGATTCCTCTGTTTTGGAAGCACCACTTTTTTTGCTGTGCAGCCTTGGAATCAATGTTTTATTTTCAGCATCTGAAAAATCACTGCCACTAGAGGTCCATATTATGTCCTCAGCTTCCTTAGAGCTTTCAGCAGCAGCAGCTCCTATGAAAAAGTATTGCAAAGTGTTAGATTATTACAGAAATGCAGTTTTGTTAAATTTAAAAGTATTAAAAATTAAACTGTACTATTTTTAATGGGCAAAGTTATAAATCCTGCTACTAGATATCAGAGATTAATACTGAAGCATTAACTCACATGTATTTCTTATTCATACATGCATTATTTTCAGTTTAGTTCTCCCCAGTAAATGCCAACACTTCATTTTATACAATGAGGCTACCAGTGTGTCCTTCAGCAGTGTGAGGACAAGTCATGACTGACATTTAGTCCCCCTACACACAGTCCTAACACTCCTCCACTCCCACACGTGTTCCCTTGTAAAATGCTGAGTGGTTTAAAGAAAGACTGTCCTTAGAATTCTGAGTTTGGGAGCTCTCTGACTTTATCCAATGAGTAACAAAGGAATAAAAGTATTCCATCAGCAGAGATTACTCTTCAGTTTTCTCCTGAGAGGAAAAAAAACCCCAAAAACTTCTCAGGTGTTGCAAAGAAAAGCTGGTGTGTTTTTGAAGTAAGACATTTTAATTCAAAATACCTTTCTGCATAATTTTTAATTATACAAGCAAAGAGAACAGGATTCATGCTTAGCACGGAGCACAGAGAACTAGGAAGGCAGAATTTTCCACTTCCTACCACTAGTAAAATGTTTAAAGTAAATGGGAATTTAGACAATTACTGAGGGTTTGGAATTAGGCAGAAGGGCCCAGAAGAGAAAAACACAACATCTCCTCCTGCAACACAGAGAGGTTCATCTTAGAAATCTAGAAAAGCTAGAACCCCACAAGGTTAAAAAAGTGCCCAGTAGATCACCTACTTACATCCAACAGAAGCAGCACAGCTGCTGGAGCAAGCAGAAATACAGACTGAAAAATACTACCCCCTCTCTCTTTCCTTTCCTCCAGGCTCAAAAAAAAAAAGGAAAGAACTAGAAAGAGTAAGTCCTCCTCCTCTTTATTCTGCCTAGAGTTCTTTTTTTTAATGACAATATTAAGAAACTCAGGGGCATACAGAAGACTGTAAAAGCAGGAGGTTGACAAAACTCTGGTTTCCTATCTATTGCTCCTATTTACAAAATGGGTGTTCTCTCATGCCTGCTTGTCTGTCTAACAACTTCTGAATAATTTCACTTTCAATCTATACAGCTAAGGGCTATTTTTCATTCCCTCCTAATAAAAATGTGCAGGATTTAAACATCCCATCCTTGTTATAATACACACCATACACAGCATTAGTGATACTTCTTTCACCTTTTCAAAAGCAATAGCTGAGTGCCTGCAGCTTTGCAGAATAAATTTCTGGCATTATGAATGAATAGAGCCCCACCACAATAGTGAGAGACTTTGTGTCTAACCAAAATTAGCTTCTCATTACAGTAAGAGAAGAAAGCAACCAGTATTTTGAGCCAACTTCTACCTCAATACAGGACAAAATAAAGTAACAATATTCTGACAACGTTAATATGAAATAATCAGAACATACTAGATGCACTTTCAGCAGATGTTAACAGTGGTCCAAGACGCTTCTTAATCCTGGATTTCTTATTAGAAGGCCTCTGGGACTATATTAAAAAGAGACAGAGATTTAATCACTAAGACATTAAAATAATTCTAACATGTATCAGTATATTCAAAGCTGTTGTTATTCATCCACCAAAGCTCAGCAGAGCAATTTCAAGTTAATATTAAAATCTTTTACACGACTGTAATATAATGAGGTACTAAAGCATAAGAATAATAACACAAAATCTGAATTTTCATAGATTTGGAAAGCACAAACTTTCTGTGACTATGACAGAAATCACACGAAGAAGAACAGGAGCCAGTATTTGCAGCAAAATGTCAAAAGTGGGCAGTAACAACATGCTTGATAAAGCATGTGTCCTACTGAAAACTTACAGAAACAATTACTTGATTGTCCTGTCTCTGATTTTATTATATCCCACAAGATAGGCAACACTGTGACTGCTCAGTACCAGAAGAAGAACTAGAAAAGTAGTCTGGGTCAGCACAAAATACTCTTCATTCAGAGTTGGTTCATCAAGCAGGATTTTCTACACTTAATTCACTATTGCAAACACATTAGTTAGGTCTAGCAAAAAAATCTTCAGATGCAAACTATAGCATTTTTGTTCCTTATTTTTTAGGAAATGTAGCACTCCATCCCAAATGTCAAATTACTTTTGCATCTTTCAGTGCATTATTGAAATTTTCTAAGTGATAAGTGCTATCCAGAACACAACATATTAACATATGCTCAGCAAGTTACACTAACAAGTTAAGACAATGTCCTTATGTAACTGTACTTTCTATTTTCTGTCTATTTTGACAGTTGCAACAATATGCTGTTAGTTTGGAAACAATACCAAAAGAAAAGGCAACATCTTATTATTCACTCAAGCATGGAAATTCGCTGTCAGTTTGCATTTCTTTGTTACACCACTAAGGCAGCATTTTACCTCCAGCACTGAAGTGCTCTGAAAACCATCTCCACACCTAAGCCACGCATTGGAAATCGAAGCAGCAGACACTGATGTCCTGACATTTGATTTTTTCAGACGTAGGGGTGTCTCATCTGGGAATGGCGTGCATTCTGCACTCCAAAGTCTCTTCCGCTGGAGAAAGAAAAAACAAACCCATTAAACACACTGTGTAGACATAATCAATTTCAAGTTAAATTTACCTACTCTAAATTGCCCCTAGTATATTCTGAATATTTACAAACAAATTCCAATTTTTAATGAGCTCAGGAAAAAACAAAGTCTCAAACATTTAAAGAATCTTTTATTCAGCAATAAACAATAACACCACCAATGTCAGGGGTAAATTAAATTTTTGATAATACACTTTCTGTTGGTCTAAGTTACATCTCATAATACCTGATAGCTGCTCGGTGAAGCTGAAAATATTATGTTACACAGGAAGAGCTCAGTAAAATACCCTTTAACTAAATAATGCCTTCAAAGTCATATTTAATCTGATTTAATTTTGTTTATGCAGGAGGTCACACTAGGTATCACTATACCGTTCATCATTAAAAATAACCAATCAGCCAAAAAAAAAACACCCCAGGCTCTTTCAGCTGTAAGAATTACACTTATTTTCACAACCATTTCCCCAACAAAAACGTTGCCTTCCCCCTACATGGGATACCAGAAGTCATTTGGATTATTAGATAAGTCACGAAACAGGATGCTGATTAGCACCCAGTGCTAATTTCATGCAAAAGACTGTAACATCTGAAAATAGCTGAAGATGAGAGAATTGCCTGTTATCACATCCAAAGCTATCTCTTAGATTCAACACCAGTTTGCACATAGAAATTGAACTTGAGCATGATAAATATCTTATCCTACTGTGCTACTGAAACTTATCTTAGAAAACGCTGACAATATCATCTGAGTATGTCTGTCTTCTTCTGATATACCTTCTCCCCAGCAACTGCAGCTCCTACCCATAAATAATTATTACTCCAACGTTAAGTTAATCAGCACACACATTTTCTGCCATGCTGGTCAATCAGGACTGTGACATACATGTCAAACATATGCACAACAAAAAAACAGAGAGCGGAATCATAGAATAAATATTCTGAATTGGAAGGGACCCACAAGTGTCACAGAAGCCCAACTCTGGCCCTGCACAGCCCCAAGAATCACACCACGTGCCTGAGATCACAAGTATTCGGCACTTTCTGTCCATTTTGTAAATAGCAATGAATATTTGTTTCCCATAGGGTTTTTTCAGTGCTCCTGAGAATGAAACAAGCAGTTTCCAAAACATACAGTAAGCAGCATCTTACTTCACCCCTCCAGTCACACCGTCCTGCTGCCCACGGTAAGAAGACAGAGCAGAATAAACATGCTTTGCAGTTTCCACAGATGATAACTGACCCTGCTAAGAGCCTCTTCTAAAACTGCTGAGGGTATTTACACCTCAAAGCAACTGCTCATTATCACCAAACTCAAACTGTCCCATAACTGCTCCCATAGAAACGTGAAAGGTACAACCTGACTTGGTATTAAATCCGGAATCAACAGCGCTTCAGTAAGGACACGATGTCAGGTAAGGAGACTACAGCAGTTAAAAGAAAATTTAACATTACAACACAAAAAGAATTTAAACACCTGCTTCCCTCCCAGTGAAGATGGTGGCCCAAGCCTCCGTTTTCAGAGTGCTTAGAAAGGAACCTCTACATTGGGCTGTCATTTTCGCAAGTGCTTCTGATAGTTTTTAACCTTAGTGCTGGGAGTCTTGCTTATATCCCTGGTTTTGCAGCTTCTAGAAGATTTTGTGAGATATATTTTGCAGACAAAGACTTATAGTATCAAATACAGTTCACCTAAGCTTATTTCTTGAGTGGGCCACTCCAGTTTTGAGAAACACGAACACGTCTGTGCCAAAAGCAGCACCATAGCCTGCAAGCAGGTTTACAGGACACCACTTCTGATGGTCAGTTAAAACCAGAAATGGTTGCAAATAACTGAAAAAGAAATGCACATAATTGGATGCACCAAGTGTTGCATGCCTTTGGTATATACTTCTGTTGTTAGCAAGCTGAATAAACATAGGACTAGAGAGTTACTCTCTGTTTAGTCTCTCATTCTTATTCTCATGCTATTCTTAAAATCTTGACAACTCCTGACAGACAGCAAAGGTCAATGTCTCCGTGCTGTGCAATACCAATGGAGGAGAGAAAGGGTGTGACATAAGAGGCAAGGGATGAACAGCAGAACGTGGCAGCTGAGACGTGGCCACTGCTGCACAACTGCCACGATTTGGGAAGGGAATACCTACAAAAATCAGCAGGATAAAGGCTACATGTACCTCCCTCTCCCTAAGTAAGAAGGGTTAGGGTGCAAATAGAAAGGACATGCTTACAGGCAACAAGGTTAAAAAGGCAGACTGAGTAGAACAAATAGCTGAGTTTATGCTTAGATGGTTACACTTCTATTTAGAGTGCAATGAAAAGTTGCATCGGAAGTGGCTTTTAAACAACTGAAATTCAGAGTACTAGACAGTCATGGCTGTGACAGGCAAAAAGACTTTCATAATTAATGACTTAACAGCAAAAGAGCTTCATTAAACCCTGGACTTCCTTAGCATGACTAAAGGCAGGTCTGCTCAGGTTTTCAGAGCAGCACTACAGAGCTGTCCCAGGGCAGGTGGTTCCATGACAAACCAGAAACAACTGGAGTCCCTTCTTCCCCTTCCTCCCAAGCACTTGGCACTCACCAGACTCTGTGCAGACACAGCAAGGACAAACCAAACTGTAAGGAAAGTTCTTTGGGAAGAAGCACTTGTTATCTACAGCTGGTGCATCAGCATAAGAAAGGATACAAGGATCAGCGGGACCACTCCAGCAGCTGCTTGACACCATTAATTCTTCAGCTTAATTACAACCTGAAGAACCATCAGTACTGTGGATAGTTCTGGTTAATTAGCTCTTTGTTTCACCATGCATCCTGCTCCCCAGATTCAAGAATATCTGAGAGTTTCTGCTACCACCACAAAGAAATTGATACCCACTACAATCACTGAGAAAACCCAAAAACAGTCCTTGAAGTCCTGAACCAAGAAAGTAAAGAAATACACCCTTTACACGAGCTATTCCTCAGCTACTGCAAATTCTAGCAGGCACCACTTGGAAGGAAATAGAAGAGAAGGAATTATGGTTGTTGATACTGATAGCAGTGGCTTTGAGTTCCGTGCTTGTAAATACAAATACCTTGCCACCATTTCCCACTTCCTATACCACCTTAAAAAAACAAAAAAAAACCCAAACCAGAAACCCTAAAAACAATTACCGTATCCCAAACTCCTTGTTAATTTAAATCTCCATATAAATACTTGATGTGAAATCAAGAAACTGGACCTACAGCTTCAATCCACAGTTACTGAGAGGGCCTGGGAGCAGGTGCAAGGGAGCTGAGAGGAGCCTGCAGAGCCTCTCTTTGGCTCTTTGCCTTCAGACACGGTGGGACAGTGCCAGTGTTGGGGACGGCATTGTCACCCCTCCCCTGCAAAGCCACCTAGGCACAGAGGGGTGTGCCCCAGGACTTCTGTCACAGCAATAGATTTGCTGGCATGCAGAAATGGCAAAGCCAAAGCTACTTCTGCTCCAGCCTGCTTCAAGGCAGCAGAGAAACTAACATTTTAAGAAACTTACTTCTCAGGAATAAATATTTGTAATGAAGCTAATCTGAAGGCTGTGCTGTTTCCAAAGAAATGCAGCAACAACTGTAAGTTCTTTTAATCTTGAGTCACAAGGCTAATCATCTATTCCTTTTAATCTGAAATAAAAATGAGGCACACACAAAAAAACCCCAACTTGTGTAATTTACTGACCTGTATTATTTATACAATAACTTGTGTAAGGAATGCATGAAGTATCTAGAAACAAGGTACTGGAATTTTAAAAAAATCATCAAATCAGGCTCAAAAGAGCTAGAGGGTGTAGACCTGCCATACAACATAAAATCAAGATTTATTACAAAACAGAGTAATTCAAAGAACTATGTAAATTGTGTAAGGTGTCAGAAGCCAGAAGATGACCTCTGAAATTTGGAGTTAAAAAGAGGAAGGCTAGGATGACTACCTCATATAGAAATTGCCTTGACCTCCATTCCCAAAAGCATTGCATTTTGTCTCTGGAGCAGTTCCTTCTAAATGAGAATGAAAAAAAATTGAGCTACTCCTGTTGGCATTAGTGGAATTAGGACCAAGTCCCTCTCATAAAGGGCATGGCAAGCAACCTTATCCCATTATTCCTTAAGTTATTTCCAGTGAGATAAAGGTAAGTCAGCTTACATGTGTGAGGAAAAGGGAGGCACACTCTGAAAAAATCATGAAAATGCATAGTGATAACACAACAGACTACTGCAAGTATGGGGCTGGGGTTTTGGATTTGACTTTTAAATAGATGTTGCTATCTACAACATATCCACTCAACCAATCAGTGTGGTTACTTCTTACTTGGACTGTGTTACCCAGAAACACCCTACATAAAGTCACTGGGACCTTACGCTCAAAGGCTACTCACTCACTACACGCCCTTTACGCTCCAGACAATCCCACTTCTTTGGGGCAACTCTAAAAACCATGGGAAGAACCTCCAGGAGCACATGACCCAATATATTATCTACCTCATAAGCAAGAGGCATGTCTTTGACAAATCACCTTCTCTAACACAAAAAGCAACATAAGCCGAAGTGCTGAAACATTTCATCACATGAACTCCTCCTGCTATGGGCTTTCAAATCCAAAAATTAGTCACGCCACTTAAACATCAGTCAGAAGTATTCAAATACAACTGTTACATTCTTCCTGAGCAGAGTAGAATGAAAAAGTATTGAAAATCACAGCTGTACTTGCCAGAGACTTTTCACCTTTCTAAAAAAACCTGAAGGGAGCAATCACATAAAAGTACGCAAATACCAAACACTGACCAACAGCCATCCTCATCTTTCACCTTTGTTCTCATCGGTTTCACATGAACGTACTCCAACTAAAACACTTTAGCTTGTGTAGGCCTTCAAAAGTCCAATTGCAAGATAGTACAAAATCAAATTTGACAACAGGCACCTCATTTTCAGCAAAATGCTGCACTCGTGATACTGAGTTTCTAAAAGTGTAACTACTGCTTTTAGTGCCTAGATAAAAGTCCTAATTTAATATGAAAACATCCTTGCATTTTAAACTCTAAAGTGAGGATTCAAATAAAGGTTGCAGACTTAAAGTCATGGTTTGTATTTTTTTCCAGCGAAGATTATTTTTTTACTCCTATGAAAATCAGTATGCATATTTTCCAAAGGTGATTGACAGGAACATGCGTGGTCCCTAGAAAGGTCCACATCAAGCTGTAATCATTCATAAAAAAAAAACCAAACTACACTGTATGATCACAGTCAATGACGGCAATGATAACCTGCAATACAATACCTCCTTCTACTCTCATGGTAAAGAAATATTAAAACCAAATTAAAATTTTAAAATAATTTTCCCATTGCTACTGATGTGTGAAACCAAAATTTTTAAAACACTCTTTCAAAACCTTTCTTTGTGCTCATGATTTTTATTACACTAAATGAAAGACTACTCTCAATGACTTACACTTGACGCATATAAGATTACCATTTGAATGTCAGGATTTTTTAACCCAGACATCCTTTTTTAAGCAAGAGTATAAATTATTATATGCCTACATTGAAAAAAAATCTCTCATGGAATAAGACTATTGAAGTATACTTTGTGTTAACAACTAGTGTCAAGTAGTTAGAGAAATTTGCAATCTATGAAAGCAGTTAAAGCAGAAGTATTTTAGAAAAGCTTACACAAAATTAAATTATCCAAAATGTTTAGGATACAATAACAGTATCACACATGTTTGTTACGTCTCAGGTTGGCATCAGTTTTTAATCAGTTTTATTAATAGCAAGTTGGGAGGATTGCTCTGTTTTCCCTTGATCAGTGTAAGTTTTCATTCATAAGTAAAAAGGAACATCATCTTTGTCAGCAAAAGGAGTTACTATGATCACAGGCTGTTATCACGTTGCAACAAGAGTTGATTAAATCCTGTTTCACTTATGTGTGCATTTTTTCACTAGCCAAGAACTTACAACCTTTCAGAAGAAAACACGTATAGTTTCAATATTACAGGTTGCGTAATATTTATGTGAAGTGTAGTAGGTTATTTTTAAGCTTACTGTTTACATTTTCTTCCATTAATTTTAAATGTGCTTATATTTAAAAAGTGGTGCTTATACTGAACACGCAGTATAGACAAAATTCTTAAGGAACCAGATCTGACATTTGCCAACTCTATTTGTCAGCTCTACATATCAAACACTTGTAGTCCCTCTCTCAGCAGTACCTCAATATTAGCCTAAGCACAGCTAATCAGAGCCAGCACATCCTACCCGCCCCCCTGCAGGGAACATCCAATGCACCAAGCAAATTGCCAAAGGAAGGGGACAGAAAAACAGCACGGGGCGCTTCTGCCTCCGCTCCCAGACAGGGAAGCGAAGGGCCAACCCTGGCCAATTCCCACAATTCTCTTCTCCTCTCAAGTCCTACTGTCCCTGCACTTTTTCCGCGGTTGCCGTGTCGGCAGGCCGAGCTCCCCGCTCCCCTCGGCGCCGCTGTGCCACGACGGGTTTCGCTGTCAGGGTTGCGCAACCGCGCACACCGGGAGCGCGGGGAAGGGCCCCCGAGGTCCCGCCACGCTGGAGCGCGGGGCGGGTCCCCACCACAAGGATCGCCTT
>VXBQ01007037.1:276847-365907 GCA_013400175.1 Phainopepla nitens | reverse complement strand
CCTGTGCCCGCAGGGGGATGTCCGCAGGGCTCCACCTGTGCCCGCAGGGGGATGTCCCACACCGCCACCTGTGCCCGCCCGCACCCGGCCCGGCTGTGATCGAGTGCGCGCCCTGCGCAGGAGGTGCGTGTTCGCGGGGCGGCAGGTCCCGGTGGAGACAGAGTGAATTGGGGTTTGAGTGAGTATCAACGTCTGTGAAAGCTCTGCCCGTTTTAGAGAAGCGTGGTTTTTTGAATCCGGTGTTCCCGTAAGAAAGCACGCATTGATGCGTCTTGTCTGGCTGTCTGCAAAGCCTTCGGACACAGGAATGCTCTGGCATTGAGAAATAAATAAGAAAGCCAGGGTGGAGTGGGAAGAAAAACTTGCTTTAAGTAATTCGAACTAAACCTCATGTTTGCAAATAACCGGCGTGCAGAGTCCGAATGAATGGGCGAATCATTAGATATCTGAATTTACCAGTGTTATGTCACGGGCTTAGGAGTTACAGGACATGCAGTGTGGGAGATCATCCAGGTTTGCTCCAGCTGAGGTGCCGGTGTGTGAAATGGGCCACGCACCCTGTTCACACACCCCCACCCTATTCCCCGTGAAAAGAAGAGAGGTCATGCCAGCTTCTACCAGCACAACACCCCGCCTTTTATTTTATGTTCAGTTTCCCAAAGCAGCCCCTACACCATGCTCCCCAAGATTCTTGCCTTCTTGCTCTTACCATGTGCTTTCCCAGGCTGGGCTCCAAGCAGGGCATTCATCTTTTCCTGGTTCCTATCAAGCCTTTCCCTTCCCTGGGCCAGCAGCTCTGCCTGTTCACCTCAGCAGGAATGAAGGTGGAGGAAACTGTGGCTTCGAGAGTGTTCTCCAGGTTGCTTCCTAGGAACTTGTTATGCACAGCAGCTCGTTAAAATGTACCAACCTGTTTGTGTGTCTCTGGTGCGAGTGGGATAAAACATTCTGCAAGCTGCTTCTGGCCACAGGGTGTGAGTTGCACAGGTCTGTGCTTGAATGGTGAAGCCCCAGTCTTGCCTGAGATCAGGAGGAGGAAAAATAAAAAGCTATTTTTAGCATAAATGGATGTTATTATTTAAGTAACTTTCCTGAATTATTTGAGTTTCATAGTAGAAATACAGGGAACGCTTGTATTACATTCTTTCTTATCACTTGAATGAAAATAGCTTCAAACAATTGGAGATGAGGAAGAATCAAAACAACATTCTTTAAAAACCTGTAATCATTGTGCCATACTTAGGATTTACGGAGCACATGATTACCGAAAGACAGAATCACATATCAAATCATTTCATTTGAATATACTGGTTTCTCAAGAGCATTGCAAAGAAACTATGTAGGGTAATTTTCTTAACTATAAGAATCAGCCAACGCAGATACTTGAGATGTATCTGTTCTACTGCGTTCTGAAAAAAATCCTAGTAAGTGCAGGCTTTAGAAAGATAAAATCAAATAGTTTTCTGTTATCTGAGGTGAGTTGGGATTGGGATATCTTGGAAATAAATAAATCCAAATGGCAAAGGTTTCACACAGCTACATGAGGTTAGTGCTGCTGAGCTGGTCAGGTATCTGCACCATTTTATTGGCGCTCCAGGTTGCAGGAGGACCTGGCAGGTGATGGTAGCTCTCCCTATTCCTAAATGCTGCTCACAGTGGATTAAAGTACTCCAAAAATACAAAAGGGGTGAAACAAGGAGATACTAATTATTACCACAATCTCTTGTCCCTCAACCTCCCATACCTAGGGCTGCCATAACCACAGCTTTGTGCTCACCACCTCCCAGGCCTGACACATGCTCTTCAACTTCCTCTTGCCCTCTGACTGCCATCTCCTCCCTTCAGCTTTGGGCCTTACTGCATCTTGGTCCTCCAGCTTCCCAGCCCCTTTGGAGGAGATTGCTGCTTCCTTTGCTGCCTGCTCAACAGGTGCTAAACTTTGATCACTGTGCCCAGCAGACATGGGTCAACTCTTCTTACAACCTCCTGGCTATTTCTGCACTGTGTTTCCTGGTGAACCCAGTTCTGGGGTAGAGTGAAGGGATATGTGTCTTGGCCCTGTGAACTATGTCATCTCTGAAAGGATCTGTGAGCATACCTTCGATATTGAGCTAAAACAATGTATTGCTTCTGGACTTGAAGCATGCATAGAAAACTTTAGATTTAGTGGCATCTATCTGTCTGTGATACATCACACTGCACCATTGTACTCACAGTAGTATCAGAGGCTTAACATAGTCCATACTTTGCACAATTTAGCTGCTGAGTGTAATGCAGCTTAAAAAAATAATTTATGTAATCCACTCCTTTTGTAAATGTAAATACGGCCTGCAAAAAAATACTGTTCAATTTTCAAAATTTTCACACAGCTGAATTCATTTCTCCATCATGAATGCTTCAATTGTATGTCTCAGGCACTGTCTGTCTCCTGTTTGCAGTTGGAGGAGGGTTTTGGCAACAAAACCAGCACAGTTCTTTGCTAAGGGAATGGCAGACCTCTAATGAATGCAAAGACTTCAGCACCCTTTAGCATGTCAGGTCCATATATATTAGGCTTTTGAAGCAAGTTTTCCCCAATTACCAAGCCTTGGCTTACATCACAGAGTGACCTCAGAGCACAAAAATGCATTCCCTTAGGATGAACCCAAACTAGATAACAAACACACAAGTACACCCAGTACATTCAGTCCATAGTATAATGGAACCAATTTAGTGTGATACCTTGTAGCATGGACATTGGCTCCTCAGGGCTAGCTATTTCACTTTACAAATCTATTCCCATTCATTCTGCCTGTTAATGGGATTTTAGAGATTCAGTTTTGCTTTTCTTGCTTAAAAGCACACTGAGAACAGGTGGAGATGTGACAAGGAGACAGGTCAGAAATAACCCTGAGTATTACTGCTGTGTATTTCTGCCGTCTTCTTGCCTGTGGGGCAGGTGCTGATTTCAGAACAGTTGCATGCTCCTGTGATTTGCTGCAACTGTATCACAGAAGATTCTTATCCTTGATTTGTGTGCTATTCTCTAGGACATGGAGCAACACAGCCAAAAAGCTACAACCAGCTGGGATTGTAGGGCTGTAGGATCATGTCATTCCTACTCTTATGTTTTATCAGCATTTTGCAGTTCTAGCAGAGCACCCAAGGAATTACACTGCTACCTTTTTTTCTGCCTGCTTGGGTTTCTGTTGGAAACAAGCTGTTCTGCAACAACCAGGTGATGAGTACAGATAAAAGCAGAATTTGGTTCTTTATTTTTTTATCCTTCTCACCAGAATGCAATAATGTCGGCGGTGAGCTCATGTTGCCATTGCCTCTTCTCATCACTTCATTCTTAGGATTCCCCTTGCATATTTGCCTTGAATCACCTTTTTTCACAGTACCTATGCTCAGAGGTTTTTCAGGCCAGAAAACTTTGATGCTTTATCCTATTTCAGAATAAAAGAGATCTAAGAACAAACTATAGGGGCTTGATTCAAACAACAGGCCTTGGAAAATGTGGTTTAAAAAATCAGATACAACATTAAAAACTAGCATCTAAGGTTCCACATTTTCATCTTGTTTTGTCCACACTGTTTCTATCCTCTAAGTAATTTTTTAGCAGGTAGCTCTGCGGATAAGGGGTATGGTGGGGTGGGGAGAATAAATGAAGTATACGTGATTTCAATTCAGTGAGGGGTCTGCTACTGTCCCATGTTCTCACAAGTAAAGTAGGTAAAGGTAATCAAGATGAAATCATTGTAGGACGAAAACATTTTAAAGAGTTTAAATCATTTCTTCAAAGAGAATAGAAGCATCTTCAAAGAGAATGGAAACATTTAAAGTTTTCTGTCAAAGTAGGAGGTTCTGTCAAGTGGGATTCTACCTATACAGTTGTCTCTGTCCTAACTCCATTGCTTTTCAATACTTTCATGAAGTAACAGAAGGGAGAATATTGTAAAATTTTCACAATACTAAAGAATTTTGAAGAATAAGTTTATGAGTTAGAATATACTTGGAAAGAAGATATAATGGCCAGAAATCAATATGAAGAAATTCAGTAAACAAGGTACAGCACTTGGGGGAGAGAAAATCAACATTTAGAACATAAAGTAAGAGACACAGACTGCAGGAAAGATGCCACAGGATCAGAGTGTCGACTGCATTGTGGCTGCTATAATAAAGGGGAAAAAGTTAAGCTGGAAGTGTCATAAAAATGTCAAAGGGTTACATTTAGTCCTGTAGCTGATGTACTGATCAGGTATCAGCTGGAATGATGTGTCCTGCCTGCTTTGGCCCACAGTTTACAGTCCTCAGAATGACATTCTGAATACCAAGAGGCTTAGAGAAGATGAACTGTGTGAAACAGGCTGAGTGAAGTGGGAGTAAGAGCCTAGAAGCCATTTGGTTTTCAAGAGTGCCCTTATAAAGAAAGACAATATGTGAGTTTTGGCTGCACAAAGAGAAATTTAAGGTGTCTACTATGTCAGTCTTGTGTTGATAAGGCCTGCTGGAACAGGTGCTAAAGGGAATTGGGCAATCATTTTATCAGTCTTAAGAAATGGCTTGATTTCTCTGAGGCAAGATCAACAATCTAGTGTTGAGTATTACAAAACAGTTGCTGACACATTCATATGAAAGTTTTGGGTAGTGTATTTTCTTCTAGTGTGCTGACATGGTTGCTTCTTGCAAGCATTGGGGTCATTACCTCATGGAAACTTGATCTGCATCCTTAATGTATACTGAACGTGATCCTGCATTAGGTGAAAGCTCTGGACTAGAAGATCTCTCAAATTACATCCCAACCCTCATTTTGGAGGGCTAGAGAAACAAGATCAGATGTATGATGATCACGTTTCAAGGTCTGACTCTTTCTCTTATACTGACTTATACCAGAAGAGCAAAGTGTGTTGACCATAATCTAGTGAATTATTGGCTGGAAGTTCAGGATTCACCCAGATACAAGATTTGATTCTGTGAAGTCTATGCTTTTCCAAGGCTATAAATGTAACTATGAGATTTAGAAAAATCATAGGTTCGGCTCACCTTAGTTGAAAAGTAGTTTTGTTTTCTACTCTGGTAATACAAGGAGTTTACATGATTTTGAAAATTTAGGAGACTTTCATTTGCACGCCTATCTGGAACTTCTTAGGAGACAGTAAATAATGCTCATGCAATAATGCTCATTGCACATGGACAATTTTATGTGTGCTGGGTACTTTGTTTACATAGTACTTTCTTTATTATAGGGTTTTTCCACATAGTATTTTTAGGTTTTTTCACTGATATTTAATTCCAAATATTATCTGAAAGCAGTTATCAGTTGTGTCAGCTGTAGTTAGATTTTTTCGAACCACTGCAGTTTAATTAAGTCCTTGAATATCTGAAGCAGTGAAAACTAACATTGTCCAGCTTCAATAAAACCAGTGAGTCAACAGCCTACTGTTCTACGAATAAAATCTTTCCGTATTCTTCATGTGACTTGGACAGATTGGAAGACTGATTGGATGGATTCAAATGTTGTTGAATAGTATGTCAAATAAACCAAATAATTAATTACTCTTACAGGTATCTGTCACTGCATTCATGTGTCTTGTGTCAAAGAGCCACGGACCAGCTGAACATGTCACTCTGAAGGACCATCTTCATGCACGCATTATCTCTTTTTCCTCCTCCTGTTGTTATTGTAGCTGACATGATGTAGCATTTCATGAGTTCTGTAATCATTATCTTCCTTCTACCTATCATATGCTAATGAACCAACAACTTAATGAAATCACGTCACAGAGATGCTGCAGTTGATATTACTTGCCGCAGGACTTTTTTCCCAATGATGGGAAATTGCACATGGTTTTGAGTGCAATATTACACCCATGAATTTACAAAGATTCAGTAGATCAGTTTTGGGACAAATATGCTCAATATAAAGAGCTGTATGCCTTGTTGAATCTCATAAAACTGCAAATACCAACTGCATAGTTTCCATTTTATTGCTGTATAGAGAGATGTTAGCATTCAAAATGCTTTTTGGATTTTTATGTGTAGAGTATGCATTTTTTAATTCATCTGTTTTAATAGAAGACTAATTGCAAAGATATATCTGTGATTTGAATGTGGATTGTTTGTTATAAATCCAAGGGAACCTTTATTCTAAGGGTTGTTTCATAGAGGGCGGAATCTTTCTGTGATCTTGTCCATCAGGATATTAGATAACACAAGGGTTCAGTGTATATGCTACAGAACCACTGTTTGACATCTCTCCATCTGTATGGAAACTACAACATGTTTTTAATCTGTCTTCCATTTTGGGCCTGGAGTGTTTTTCCCACTTTGGGTTCCCCAGGTATTTAGGTACATGGTCTGGCAGAGCTCCAGCTGGTTGGGTACTTGGTCTACTGTTTGATCTTTAAATGGCTGCTGGGACATACATGTTTGTACATGTACAGAAATAGGTGTAGCACAAATCCTGCTTGTTGTTTCCTTTTAACAAGTGTGGAAGACCAGTCTGCACAAAAAAGCCATATGGAAATCAACTTTCTTGCTAAGTTAAAGCTTCTTTGAATAGCAAGTTAAGGATCAGTTGTGCAGTTTGTTGAGAGTGTGCAGGTTTTTGTTTTAGCAGGATTTGTATTTTTACCAGTCTGGCCAGCCTCTACCTTTGTCCCTTTACAGCAGCATACATACAGCTGTCTGCTATTACCCCTTGCTCGAGATTTAATCATAATTTTAAATTATTTTGGCTTTGTTGTTAAGTGCTTGAACATGTCCTACGAAACAAAGCCTTTTTCTGAAGAGAAATTAGGCAGCATCCTTAATATAACTACTATTAGTTGAAAACTGGTTGCTGACTTCCAGTCCCACTGACTGTCTGCCTCTCCCTGGTCTGGATAAAACACTTGGTTTTGAGCTCCTGGCTGAGCCTATGTTGAGAAGGAGGAGACTTGCTGAGGTCCCTTCTGACCTGAATGATCCTGTGATCCTAAATGATCCTGTGATCCTGATTCTGTGATCTTAAGGCCGTGACAGTGCTCTGCAAGCTCAGGGATGTGCCACTGGCAGGCATGAGCCCCTAAGAGTAGCCTGTCCTGACCCACTGCTCTATGTGTGCCCATGACCTCATGGACATGGGTCCATATATGTCATATATGTCCATATCTTTATCATTAAGGGAAAGGATGTGCACATGGCTCAAGGTGTGTGTAAGGATTCCTGAAAATGAGGAGGTGAACAATAAATATGCCTTCACAAAAAACATCTCCAGGACAGCAGTTTGTGTAATTACAGCTTCCCAGTGACTTAGCAATACCAATCAGAATTGTTGAATTGCACAAACCATGGCATTCTAGTATTTACTAGGAGCAGTATCAGGTGGAAGGAAAATCTAACTATATTTCCTAGCTGTAATGTGCACAGGCTAATGGAACTGAAGGGGGCAAAGTGAGAGGGGAGAGAGGAGCTCAGGAGCACAACTTGGGCAGCCTTTTCCTTCACAGCTGCATCCAGCCCTAGTACAGGCTTATAATTCCTGGACTTAGGTATTGGTGATCAATTAAAAAAAGAATAAAAACCCATATGTGTGTATATATACATATATATATATATATATATATGTGTGTGTGTGTGTGTGTGTGAGTGGGGGGAAATGCAAGATGCACCAAATTATTTAAGTAGTGGGAGATAAAAAACCCGAGCCATTATTTATTAATAATTAACTAACTGATGATATAATGTAAAGTAATTCTATTATTAGAAATAACAGGACTGTGTTTTGGAATACATCAGCACTTAAACTGCTGAACATATTTGGCATCCACAGTGTTATAGAGCTTTGTAGAGCATGATTCTCTTTCTTCCCTTTGTGAAGCTTTTGTTAAAATCCAAGACTGTGTCCCATAATAACTACAAACCTGTAAAAACAGATATAAAGTAGAATTAAAGTCCACATGTTTAATGTATTCTAGGAACTGGAAAGATTGATGGGAAATTGTTACCAGATGTGCCAGTATTTCAGTATTTTCTTTAATTTTTATGTGGTTTCTGAAGTGTAAGGTATCACAGAAGCCAAGTTCATGTCGCATAAGACTTGCCCAGAAGGGTAATTTCCCACTGAGCTTTCTTAAATAGCAACTGGTTCATGTCCTGGACTAGGAGGGTCATTTTGCAGCTTTCAAAACCACAAAAACCCTTATCTTGTGCAGAAGAGAGTCCATTGTCATGCCTCCCATCCCTTTGTCATTTACAAAACACAGGTGTTGTGAAAGTAAATGGCTGAATGGCACAATATGGTGCTACCTGGGACAAGATGATTTAAGTACAGGAAAAGAGTAGTCTGTTAGTATAAAGAGCAGCTGAAGCTGAAATAACTATATAATGTAGTTAGACAACTGCATTTCTTGCAACTTGCTTTCTCTCCTGACTCTGAAGTGTGCGTAGACACACTTTGTATTTTTCTCTTAATCGTAGTCATTCCAAAATTTTATTCTTGTGGTGCCTCCACAGTGCAAAGCTGGAGAGGGCTAGGGAGTCCAGTGAAGATCCAGTGTGTGCTCTCATTAATGGTTAGCTCACTCCCTCCTTGGGTTTTATTTGTTTGTTTTCTCTAAAGTCTCTCCAAGGCAATAGCTAGGCTTGTGGTATGGAAATAGTCTGTTCTGGAGGTAGTGCACATCATTTTTTTGGTTTCACCATCCTTCAGCACTCTTCCAGCACAGGCATTTGGGGTTTTGAACATGCACAGCAGACAGGGCTCACTTTCATGCTCTGAAAGTGCCATATTGCTGGGTTACAGTGTTCTCTCCAGATTGTTTCAGATACTTTGAACTTAAACATACTGAATGCTAATGATGTGTTGGGTGTGTGGGGCCAGATGATGAGGCCCATCACCCCAGCAGCAGATGCTGTGCGGTGCTGATGTGACCAGTTTGCAATAATGGGAAGTATTTCTAAGCTGTGTGGATGTGAGCCAAAAGGTACCATTTGTCTTGTATTTAGCAGAGCAGACCTTGATCACTGTGCTTTTGCCCCTTGGTGTTTGGCTCTGCTCTGTCACTGCAGAGCAGTTGTCTCTCTTCTGTGTAGCTAAACCTTTGCCCTTGCTCATTTTCCTTTCTCCTGTTTTTCTGTTACTTTTCTTAATTGTTTACGCCTTTTTCCCCCTCCTCCTCCATAATCTTGTTTCCTTTCCCCTTTAACACAGGTGACCAGAACAAACTTGATGCTCTGCTGGATCCCCTGGATGGAAATTAAGATGCAGGAATACAAAAGTAAAAGCACATTTCATGCATGCTGCCCGAGTCACCATGTATGTGTGCGCATGTCTGGTGTCTGTATTCTCATTTCTAGCTCTTCTAGAAGCCATTAACTCTGAGAGAGAAAGCAGATGGCTTTCAAGGAGGTATCAGCTATTAAATAAAACCAGAAGAAGCATTTTTAAATTTGGGAGGAAGATGAAGTCAATGCCATTTTTCCTATTCCCTCACTACTGCCGTTCCCTCCCAGCTGTTACAACTTCTTTTAGAAATAATTGAGAGAAGCTTTCTGATTATTCCAAGCCCTTCTTTGTATAAGGACAATCAATCCCTTTTCCTGGGCAGAAACTGTTTGCAGGGAAGTGCTTAGTACTTGTATGAGTCTTGCACTTAAAAACCTCCAACAGGCTTATCCTCTCCACTTTTGTCTTTTAGTATAAGTGCCCTGAAAATGACAGAATTACACAATAGCAAATGGCAATGCTTTTTTTAGGTCAGGTTCAATGGACTCTTGCATTCATGTTCATTGCTCGTAATGTGAGCATGTTACTCAGTACTTGCTTTTCTGAGCAGCCATGAACATTAAACTCCTGAGGATTTCATGGCCTTGAGGTTAGTAGCTTCCTGGGAGCAGAACAAAGCAGCGTATTCAACTGTACAGCAGACTTTATTTGTCAAGCTTTAGTTTTTGCCATGACTGAAAACTATTTTTCCAAGGGTGTTTCCTTTGGTCTGGCTAAAACAAATTATTGTGGAGGGAAGAGCAAATTTCCATTCTTCTGCACATCTGCTGAATGTTCCTTCCCCACCCAGAGGACCAACAGTCCAGCCACAGACATAGAAACTAGCAGGATGAAGTGTGGTGTGTCTTGAAATGTCTTTAGGTGACAAAAGCTAGCTGTAATTCTATTTTTTGTCCTTCTTTTCTTTTTCTTTTTTTTCCCCAATACAGTCTGTTTTGATTTTTGGTACTTGACTTTGGAAACTGTGAGGCAAACAAAAAGCTGACCGTGTCTCTTGTTTGTGTCTGTTATGTAGAGATATGTTGGAAAGCTACCTAATATCTTACATTTTCTATTAAAGAAAATACAAAATAATATAATGTCTATATAGTCTCTTATATTTTCTCTATAAGAAACAATTTCAAAGAAATGAGACTGATTTTTCTTTTTTTTTCTTTTAAGAGAAAGCAATCATTTTGAACAGCCAGTGAATATTTTGGATAGAAACCCTCATTTTACTGTTCTTGTTTAACTAGCATTTTCTGATTTTATTCATGACTTTGACTTGGGGGTGAGGAGAGAAAGAGAATGCCAAAGTAGAAGCAAGGGTAAAACTCACTTATTTTGACCTTTGCACATTCTTATCCAGGTATGGCTGAATTCATTGAATTTACTGGTCAGCAAAATTGTCCTGTATCTCACATAGTCTTTGAATACCAGCTGGGTTAGGAAATGGGCAGTAGCTGCAGTGAAACTTCGAGCAGACTCCTGACTACCTGGAACCTTGAAAATCCTAATGGGTACTTTGAATTTTCTTCATTTTCAGAGGATTTCCATAGTTCTCCTGTGAATTAAGTACTAGCTGACTGTTCTGTTGGCATAGGTATTGTATGGCTTGGTATTATTGTTAATTTTGGCGTAAACGTAAGCAAAGCCATAGGTTTTGGTAATTCACATGCAAGCTGGACTATCAAAAGTTGAGAGTTGTAATAATCAGTGTTTGAAAGAAAAATCATCATCTGTATCTGCACCCACATACAGAATAACAAAAACCTAAGTTTTACCTGCAATCTAATTTTTTTCTGAGGCAATATGTGTAAGAATTCTAATATATATTCTGGTGAAAAACTGTTGATGACAAAATTGTATCATGTATTAAGTAATATGGGTGGCAGCAGCAGAGAAAAATGACACATTGAAGTGAACACTTACAGCATTTTCAGAAAAATTAAAATCAGTGATGTACTCTTCATTAAACAGAAAATTTTATTCCCTTTGGAAATTTAAGCAGTCTGGTCTGGCCAGTTACTGCTAGGTGGTTTTTTTGATATTTGTCAGTATGTATTTAGAGTGTATAGCTGCGTTGTAATAATTTTATTAGATACTATGTTTATGATCTGTGATTTAAACTTGAAGACACAAAATTACTATGTGAATGCTTTGTTTTGTCCAGAAGGTAATTAAAATATATGCTTTGTATTCAGATAGAAAAAGAAAATATATGGAGGAGCTCCTAAGCATTTCATATGTAGGTACCTGAGTTTAAGACATGTGCCTATGTTGCTTTGATAATTATGACTTGGAGCAGGTACTTCCTGAGTGCAGTCTCCTCTAAAGAGTAGTTTGGCTAAGAAAGATCAATAAATTAATTATACAAATGGAGAGACAATTAACTGTTAGCTGAAGTTATGTGAAATGAACCTCTTTGTCATCAGCTCTTCTGCAAATGAGCAGCTTTGAGAAGCTGTGGTCTAAGACATCCCTCCTTATCTTACTCCCATTTTCTGCACACGATGTTTGGACAGTGCTATATATAGATACCTCTGAATCTTTGTGAGTCGTATGCATCCTCCTAGCAACCTTACGCCATGTATGCATTTTCAAGTCCAAGAATTTCTGAAATAATTATGTGTACCACCCCCATGATGGATAGTTACTTCCAAAGCCTACCTGCCAGGGCTGAAGTACATGGTTTTGAGGAATATTATCAGTTCAGATTGTTCTTCCTCAGATTATTCTGTGTTCTGCAGTCTCAAGGCAGGATGAAACTTGATACCGTCCTCTGAGGAAAAAGGAAACAACAGCAATTCAGAGTGGCCTTGGCTTTCTGAAATATTTTGTTTACAAAAGATATAGATATGTACTCACTGGAATTTATAAAACACATGTATTTACAAGTCTGTCCAATAGAGAAATTTTACTGTGGTAATGAACTGTGCTATTTTAGAGCTCATTTTTATAATAACATTGCCTTACATGAAATAGCGTAGTGCAAATGCAACTGTGTTACTATGACAAAAGCTGTGTATCTCTGCAAGGTAATATGCCACCTACAAACACATTCCATATTCACTATCTCTCCTACATACTAGCAATGAACTGGTGCTCAGACTGTGCATTACAGGTAGTGCAAATAAAGGTGTTAAATCCAAAATATGGTAGAAGTGCAGAATCATATAGAGATGTAAAATTAATAAGCATTTAAAGGTAAAATGTGACTGCAGAACTGTTTGCCGTTTCACAAGCCTGAACCTTTGTGTTAATACACAGAGTTGCTAACAAGGTAATTGTAAACCAGGTGAGTGCTTTTAAACTAAGTAAAACCTGTATGTATCAGAATAAAATAAATGTACACCAGTTTCACTCAGTGCTTTTAGATGCTGAAAGATATGTAGTCCTGTAAAAATAGCCTTTGTTCAGTGCTTTTTTTAATGTGCTTGCTTTTTCCTCACAGTACAGTGCTGTGGATACAAATCCTTTATCTGTGTATATTATGCAACCCATCTGGAATAAAATTATTAAGGTAAGAATTTGATTTAGTAAAAACATAACATGTTAATGTAAGAATTTGTTTTAAATATAGCATGTATTTTCATTTAAAAATACGTATGGATCAATAAAGCTGAAATGAAGACATCTGATAAAAGAAAACAAATGTTGCAGGATATTATAGCCGTGTTTAAGGTGAGTATGTTGTTTTGAGATTATTTTTTTTTTAGAAAGAAAGGGCTTGTTTCTTTTTTTCTGATTGCTGTAGAAAAGGCATCCATTTCTTTTCTGCATCTTTCATTATCACATCTTTCATTAAACAGCTTTGCAGACATGGATGGTTTTACTTAGTACAGATTATTTTTGTGCAGCATATGCTGCCTAACAACAGCATGGCTTTCTCTCTGTGCTGTGCATATGATTTTATGCAAGCGCTGTCTCATTTTCTCCCAAGGGGACTTGCTTGAATCAGCCAGGCATTCCTCTCAGAAGCTGAAAATGAGAGTGGTTACCATGATCACCATAACGATTGCAGGATTCCATCTCTTGAATGCATTGCAATCTGCAGTTTTTAAAAATAAACCACTCACAATTAATTATGCTGTTGTTGGCAAAAAGAAAAAAAAAAAAGCAAAAAGCGCTGCATCTCAAATAAATATGAACTTTATTGATCTCCAAGGAAGCACTGACTTCTGCGTCTGCCTCATTACAGGAAATGTTTAGATTGGAGCAGACTTGAAAATAAACTTTTGTGCAAACAAAAAAGGATGTATGTGATCAGAGTGCTGTTGGATTTGCCATCTTTGGATTCTATAATTCTAGTGTTGCTTATTCTTGATATGGCAGGAAAATCATAATCTTTAATTCATAGCCTCAAAGTCATTTCATGAAAAGTGTGCATATGACCCAAATGAAGAGATAAAAAACAACCTGAACATGGGATGAGAAAAAAGCCATTCAAAGATGTGACGCTGACTTCAGTAATTCAATTCAGAGACTTTGTTTTTATTCCCATCATAATATTGAGGAAAATAATGAGGCAGGAAAGCCCCTCCAGCCCTCTGGCAGAGGAGATGGGTAGAGGCTTTACTGTGCACTTGCCCTTTGGTTCAGGAGATGGATGGGTATTCATCTGCTATCAGATCGAATGGAGAGTGTTGTCAGCGCAAAACTTCCTTTGGAGATAAGTTCCAATAGTTGCAGCATTTTACCAGAAGAAGAGCAACATTGAATGTCCCCATGTAGCTTAGGGTGATAGGTCCCATAAAAAAATGTGTCCTCTTTAGATATTTTAAAATCTCTTGGAGTGGTGGTAAGCATGATTTACTTCTCTTCTTGCCAGAGGAGACCCCAAACCAGAGCAAAGAACTTAAAACCTATTTCAACAATCTGAGTACCAAATCAAAGGCTGAAGTGAGTGCAGTGTGTACTGTGCTGTTTGGTTTGGTTTGGTTTGAATCCTGAAGATACAGCAGTGAATGTTCCACTTTGCCTTCTGGTGCAAGAGGGTTACAAAATACTTCTCAGTCATCAGTCACAAAGATTTAAAGGGAAATCATATTGCTCTCAGCTTTTGTAGAAGTAGTCATTCTAACATTAAAAGATGCTGCCATGTAGAATCAGAGTCCTGCAGAGGAGCTGGCAGTGCACAGCTGCAGAGGGAAAAGCAGTATGTGACTGAGATTGCAGAGTAGAGTCCATGTTGCTCCTAGAGACAAAAATGGGAACTGCAAGAGACCAGAATTATTGGTCACAATGTAACTGTTATTAAAATATCAGTAGGAATGCAAGTTGCTATAATGGTTTTGTTCCTGAACAGTGCATTGCAATAGGGAAACCGGGATAATTAAAAAAAAAAATTTAAAGAATGCTTTACATCCACTCTGTTCATTCAAAATTGGGCAGTAAAAGTGTCCATCTTGATGACTGGGAGAAGTTCCTTCACTCAGTTTAGACATCCTGATATATCCACTTATAAATGAATTATCTTTTAGTTTCTAAACTGGTGGCAATAAAAATTCCACATGGACTATTTTTACTAGATTCTAGAGGAGTCAAAAGAAAGCAACCTTAAATTCACTGAGCCAAACAAACAAAAAAAAAAATCATAAGAACAATAGCTTGCCCTTCATATGCCTGTTTAATCCTAATGGCAACACAAGTTTCTCTGTATTCCACAACACAGAGTTCATTGGAAGATGTGTTTCTTATGTTATAAGACATTACTATTCAATGTAAAATGTACTTCCTATGTTATAAGAAATTAAGAAGAGCTTGACATTATAGATCTGTGAATTTGTGAGCTGAAAACATATTGTCATAACTGAGCCCATTTATCTCTGGTGACAATGCTGGACAATGAGAGGAAAAGGAGGAAATCCCACTGGAATACACATGTGTATGCCAATGTCCCTGAAATCAATTAAACTCCCCTCTGATGCCTTTATGAACTTTGATTTTATCACCAAAATTGGGAAAGAGTAGCATTTTAGTGGTTTTGAGTGACCTGGTGAAGTTTGAACAGAGCTTTATATAAATGTGTACTTTACCATTTATTATCCAAATAGTTGCTATATTAAAACATTTGCTCTTTGTATTATGACTTTTAGAATAAATGGCTGTAGACCCAGAGAAACAAAAATCATATAATACTTTGTGGAACTAAGAGTTTTTTAAAAGGTTCAAGCACAGTTTTTTAAAAGGTTTTTGCCAGAGAGCAGATGTGATTCTCCCCGTGGCACCTCCAGTTGTATTAATCATGTAGCACATTGATGTATTAGACCTCTACTGTCTGTTAATTAGGTAATAAATGTTACAGCTCATCCTTCTATAGCATATTAATAAATTCAGGCTCTATTTTTCCAAGGTGTGTAAGAAGTTAGTCTTGAACACTCTGTGGTTTTCTAATTATGAAATAGAGTGATGGTAGTGTAATGCCAAACCAAAGGCTAAGGGGCATTAAATATAACAAAAGGGATTTTGCAACTGGAATACTTTCCAAATACCTAGACAGATTAGGTTCAGTAAGGATCAAAAGAACTTGCTCAAGGACTTAACTGCAGGAGAGTCTGTTTTCCTGAGGACACACCTCCTGTAACTGTTTTTCATGGTGTGTCTGTTAGCCAAAGGGATTGCAGCTATAACAACACCCTTTGAAGGTTTCCTTCTTAAAATACACACTGGTAGCAAGAAGGTGGGTTAAAATGACTTCTTCATGTTTGCACCATGGAAGCATAAATTATTTCCTGTAATAACTTTAAAATGATATTGTGGTTGTTTAGAATGATAAGCCTAATTAGAAAGCGGACATTTGTGGTGCCTCACTTGATTTAGTATCTTATGAATCATCCAGGAAATGGCAGTCAGTTTATCCAAGTATATCTATGTAAATATTTCATCCATAGTGCCTTAAAACACTTTTTTGATCTATGATTTAGATTAAAAGAGACAAATCTAGATTCTTTTTCCAGCATCTGTGCTTCTTATTTCATGTAAGGTCATAGATACCAGGTAAATCCCCAGCAGGAGATTCATCTTCTGCATCCTCAGGTAGAAAAGCTGGGAGGTGTGTGGCTGTCACTGCATGCTGAGCATGCAGTCAGTGTAAGAAAAGGAGATCCTGCAGTGAAGGTTTCTTCCTTAGATGCTCACCAAGTGGAACTTCAGGGGACATTTGCTGTCCCTTTTCTGAGAGGTTTAGATTTGGCCTTTTGAACATTCAGAATGATAGCTATGTTAAATTTTTTTAATTGTTGCTCTATGCATTCCATAGTGTATTTTAAATACAGGAGAGCTGACATACAGTGTTTTAAAATCAGTGATATAGTCCTTCTGGTAAGGAAAGCAAATATCAGATATAATAGTTTTCCCAATATTATTATAAAAAACGTCTAAGAAACATAATGGAAAAGTGTTTAGGAACTCTAATCTGATTTTTGGAAGTGTACACTGAGTCTGTACACCATCGGTTTTGCAATTTCTCCAGAATATTACAAATTGCTCTATAGTAGAAAAAGTTAATCTAGTCAGGATGGTTAATCAGTCGAAGCATTCAGATTTTAAAAGTAAATTTAAGTCAATATAGTAGTAGGATAAAAGAAATTAATATGTATTCATCTGTTCAGCTAGCTAGTCCAGAGATATTAACAAAACATTTGATTCCAAAACTATTGTTAGTGTAGTTATAGTATACAATTGTAATATATTACACTATTCCTATTAGCATCAGGAATTATTTGACTTGATTTTCTTTAATATTTTCTTATACTATTACATAGTGTTCTAGTACTTCATATACATTTTGAGTCCTTAGACACTCCAAATAATTTAAGTATAAACCTCCAGTATTTTTGTGTTTTAAATATATTGATAATGTATTTGAGTGATCGTAATGGTTGAAACTTGGTATTTCTGCAAATATTTTCTCTCTGAAAGTCATGTAGAAAGCTGTATAGGCTATTTCAAAAAATATTCTGGAGAAACAGTGTTACATGGGAAGAGTGTTTCCAAAACAGATTCCTGTTCCAATGTAAGGAGCACCTTAAAGTCGCAGGGAGTGAATGCCTGGGAATCGTTCCTGGGACAAAGAGGTTTAGGTGAAGCAGAGAGTCCTTTTCAGCACCCTCCAAAGTAAAATGAATGAGTGGAGTGTTTATAATTGATGAGTAAAGAGAGAGACCCTGGTCAGAAAGTTACTGCCTAGAGAGTAGGGAGATGCTTTTAACAGGGAGATCTTCTGAATGTAAAAGTGTAATGCAGTCAGGGTCTGATTTTGTTGATGTTTTGAGTAAGAAATTATTCACATGCTTTGGAAGAAAAACTCTCCTTGTTATAGTGTGGGAATACAATGCTTAAAAAACCTGCCACGAGGATGCTGAATTACCACACTGGGGTGCTGCAGTCTTCTTTCAGTTCTGATACAGTTGGTCTCAAAAGGCTTTCCTTGGAAGCTGGGTAAATGAGGATAATCTACAACATTTTAAAGCGAGTACAACGTTTTAAAAATGTCGTTCTTACTGCAATCACAAAAATCTGGCAAAAGGATTACATTTGAAAATAAATTTCAGAAATTAAAACTGCATTTAAATTTGAAAATGGGGAAATATACACAAAGCTGAACATTGCTGATGTCATATAAATCTTCTTTCCTGATATAAAATATTTTATTAAAATAAGATGTAAATTTTGAAATACAATTTTTCTGACTTTTTTTCCCTTTCATTTTTTTAACAGATAGTGCCTTTGTGGATTGCTCCCAACCTGTTAACATTCTCTGGCTTTGTCATGATTTTATTTAATTATTTTCTAATATCTTTTTATGACTGGGACTACACTGCCTCAGGTAAGTATGTTCACATTGTAATTTTTCAGAATTACTGAACTGCTTATACTTCTGAATGTCACAGGGAGGTATCAGACACTTGAATCTTCCACTTATTCCCTTAATGAGGCTCCTACAGGCGCAGATAGGAGAATCTACCTCACACATGGCATTATAAATTTAGATCACTTTATTGAAAAATCTTATTTAATTTTGTCCCTAAAATGGGTTTCAGCATATGCTGCTTGAAGTCTCTGATAAGATCTCATACATCTAGAGTTTATTCCAGGGTTAAAATACAGAGCCCAAATGTACCTGAATATTCTTCATAACATTTTCATTGATTTCACATTTCCTGATACCTGATGCCTGAAGGAGTTAACTTCCCTTTCATTTCTCCACATATTCACACCCCCTATTCAAGAGTGCTTCTAGACAAAAACATAGTTTCTAAATAAATGTCCCTTCAAATTACGGCTTTTGAAGTCCGAGTCCATGTTTGCTTCTCATTGTAGACCAAGTCAGAAATTTTTTGGACCTGATTACTCTTGGGGCATGTGTAGGGCATGTTTGGTTTGGGCTTCTCAGACCAGCTGTTGGAGCCCACAGAAAGCAATAAGAATCTTCCAGGTGATTAATACATAAAATATATATAGATAAAAGGCTTTGATTTCCCTTAAACTAGACAATTTAGTGAAGACAACAATTTTATTTCCCGAAACAAGTACATTTAGCTGCCTTTATTTTTTTTTATGCCTGTGGTTAGCTTCAGCAGGTACCCTTTAGTGTGGGCTGTTATACATTTAACATAGCAATTTTAGAGGCAAGGATATTTGTTAGCAGTTTTGGTTCAAAAGATACATTTTCAGGTCCAGCTTGTTATGCTTGTCTGACCTCATTCTCGGACACCTGGTGCTTTTTTTTAATCAATGCAGATGATATTTGCTCAGTCCTGTGATAAAAGAACAGCCAGAACAGATATTTTTAATGGGATGATGTTATCTGGACACATTCTCAGTGGATATACTGGAACTCGAAGACCTTTGAAATGGTGATTAAGTCTGATAGAGTTGAGTCCTGTATGTGTAGTTTGCAAGCTCTTCCTGAGTCTACATGAGAATAGTACCCATGATTTCTCAGTTGATGAAAAATTTACATACAACCTAAAGGGCCTTTAGAGTACCATGTATCAGTCCTATACCTAGGATCAGAAATAAAAGACCTAATTTTCTGCCCAGTTGGTTTTCATGGTACAGTTTGCAGATTTGCAGCTAGGAGTCAAGAATTGTCATATTTTCCTTCAGAATGACAAGATGAGGCACTGAGAGAAAGGTAGTCAGGGCACTGCTTTAGGTACTGGCATCTCCTGGCACCATTCAGGCAAGGACACACCTCTGTATGCAGGAATTCCCTGTGTTTGGTGCCAAATGGCAGAAACCTGAGAGGCCTTTGCATTTACAGTTGTTTAGTGTTGATGTAATATTGGGTGATGTTTAGGTTAAATAGAAGTCTCTTTGGAAAAAGGATTGATTTCTTTGGAAGAGCAACAATAACTTTGGATTAATGCTATCAGCAGTGCAAGAACAGAACCCTGGACTTTATCCAATTCAACTATCTTTTCCTTTCTCTCAAGGGAAAAAAAAAGGGTGCTAATATTTCTGCTAGCCTAAGGACAAAAACTTCCTGTTCAGATCTGTGTGGTTAAAGTGCTACACACACCCCATACTGGTACTGATAATCATGCTTGAAAACTTAGATTTCCTTATATATTACATGAACATTAACTAATTTTTCAGTGATAGTCTTCCCATGACCTGTGAATATTTTTGCCTAGTTACTATCATTGTTTTGTGCAATACTGGAGTCATTTCAGGACCAAAAAACCTCTCTATTCCCTTTTGTCCTTTATGGTGTAAACACATTCAAGCCTGCTCAGTGCTTCTTTGATAGAGCTCACCGATGCCTGAAGGTCAGACTCAAATATTTCAATCTGTTTGGTGCAGTGGGTTAATCAGTGGCAGCTAGTTTGTATGTATATGCATATCTTGGTGGATTTCTTTGATGTTAACCCCTCTTTTACTGACTCACTACCTCCTTTTTTTCAGGTACCAGTCCTGGACTGGTTCCCACCTGGGTGTGGCTGTTCAGTGCTTTTACCACCTTTTGTGCTTATGCTTTAGGTAATGTACAGTGAAATAATTTGCATCTCTGACATTTCCATGTAATTATATCTTCAAGTTCACTAGTGATGATTCTGAGATAAAGAGGCATTGTGGATAAATTACTGATCTCTTTCCAAAACAGTTCTCTAAGATTAAAAATAAAACCCAAAACCAAAAACCAAAACAAACAAACAACAAAAAAACCACCAAACCACAATACAAAAAAAAAAGTTCATAAAACTTAAACCCCTCAACTTAATATATTAGAGGCTCTATTGCATTAACTCTTATCCCTCTTGAGAGTTCAGATTATTTTAGAGGAACAATGGAAATCGTTATATGGCAGTAGTCTGGTTCCAATCCCTCTGCCATGGGCAGGGACACCTTCCACTAGATCAGATTGCTCAGAGCCCCATCCAAACTAGCCTTAAACACTTCCAGGGATGGAACATTCCCAGCTTCTCCAAGCAACCCAATCCAATGCCTTACCATCCTCATAGCAAAGGTTTTCTTGCTAATACCTAATCTCAACCTACCTTCCTTCAGTGAAGCCATTTCCCCTTGTCCTATCCCTACATGCCCTTGACAAAAGTCCCTCTCTTAGCTCTTTTGCAGCCCCTTTAGGCACTGGAAGGCTGCTCTAAGGACTCCCTGGAGCTTTCTCTTCTCCAGGCTGAACAACCCCAACTCTCTCAGCGTGTCTTCATAGGAGAGCCACTGCGTTTGGTTTCATAAAAATCTTTGTCCCTTGATGATGACATTCTGTGAAGCTCAGACACCAAAATTAGCAGAGGGTGCTTTCAAAGATAAGCAAAGTAAAAGACAAAGCAGAAAAAAGGGAATTGTTATGTACTTCAGTGCTTAAGGAGTGTATCAGGAGAGGCGGTGATGATAGATGTGTGAACAGGCCTGAGATTCTTACAGAAATAAGTATCATTTTTTTTCTTTCCTCTTGCTGTTTTTCTCCCATAAAACCTACACTTCAGTTGCATATTCCATTTTTACTATTTTATACTGTGCCATGAGTGTATTTTTAGGTACTTTGTGCCTTATTGTGCAGTGGTGTGAAGACATAGACCTGAAATGATGCTGACCTGGGAGTGAGATCCACATTAGTGTGACTTTTTTGCTTTCTCTTCCAAGGCTCTCTCATTCCGAACTAGTCTTTCCGCAACATGGTGTAACAGAGTTATTTTTTTGTGAGACTCAAGGTAGTATATTTAAAGAGACTGCACAGTTCTGTGTAATAAGAGGTCCAGGAAGGCTGGATATATTTAGAGAAGGAAATCTTATAGGCACAGGAGCAGGCTATCCCTAAATGCCAAAAGATGAACCATCATGGAAGAAGTCTGGCCTGGCTGAATAAGGGAGCTTTCACTGGAACTTGGGGAGAAAAAAACCAGTTTATAACCTTGGGAAATAAGGACAGACAACTCAAGAAGAATACCAGGATGTTATCCAGGTCTTATAGAGAGAAAGCTGGATTGGTGAAAGCTCAGCTAGAACTCCATGTGGTCACCACTGTGAAAGATAATAAAAAGTGTTTTAATAAATAAATTAGCAACAACAGGAGGGCCAAGGAAAATCTCCATCCGTTACTGGATGCAGAGGGGAGCATTGTAACCAGAGATGAGGAAAAGGCTGAGGTGCTTGATGCCTTCTTTGCCTCAGTCTTCAGCAGCAAGACCTGATATCCTCAAGGCTGCTGAGCTGGTGGCCAGGGCCAGGGAGCAGAGCAGACCCGTGTGATCCAGGAGGGAGCAGGCAGTGCCCTGCTGGGCACCCGCTGGTCTGTGGGGGCCGGGTGGGATCCGCGCCGGCGGAGGAGCCAGGCCACTCTCCAGCGCTTGTCACCAGCCCTGGCTAACCAGGGGGGACCAGAGAACTGGAGGCTGGCCACTGTGATGCCCACCTGCAAGAAGGGCTGGAAGGAGCATCTGGGGAGCTACAGGCCTGTCAGCCTGACCTCAGTGTCTGGGAAGGTTATGGAACAGATCATCTTTAGTGTCATCATGCAGCACACGTAGGACAGCCAGGGGATCTTTATAAATGATTTCGATGAAGGGATTGAGTCCATCCTCAGTGAATTTGCAGATGACACCAAGATGGGTGGGAGTGTTGATCTGCAGGGGGACAGGGAGGCTCTGCAGGGGGATCTGGACAGGCTGGATCAAGGGGCTGAGGCCAATGGTGTGAGGTGCAACGAGGCCAAGTGCCAGGTCCTGCACTTGGGTCACAACAACCCCAGGCAGTGCCACAGGCGGGGGAAGAGAGGCTGGAAAGTGACCCAATGGAAGAGGAGCTGGGTACTGGTTGACAGTGGTTAAACATGAGCCAGGGTGTGCCCAGGTGGCCAAAAAGGCCAATGGCATCCTGACCTGGACCAGCAGTAGTGTGGCCAGCAGGATCAGGGCAGTGATTGTACTCAGCACTGGTGAGGCTGCACCTTGAATCCTGTGTTCAGTTCTGGGCCTCTCACCACAAGAAGGACATTGAGGTGCTGGAACATGTCCAGAGAAGGGCAACAGAGCTGGGGAAGGGTGTGAAACACAAGTCTTATGAGGAGCAGCTGAAGGAGCTGGGGATGTTAAGTCTGGAGAAAAGGAGGCTCAGGGATGACTTTATTGCTCTCTACAAGCACCTGAAAGGAGGCTGTAGCAAGATAGGGGTTGGTCTCTTCTCCCAGACAACAATCAACAGGACAAGAGGAAATAACCTCAAGCTGTGCCAGGAGAGGTTCCTGTGTGACATCAGGCAGAAATTTTTCTCTGAAAGGGTGGTTAAGCCTTGGAATGGGCTGCCCAGGAAGGTGGTGGAATCACCGTCTCTGGAAAGTGTTCGAGAAACTAGTGGGCATGGCACCTAGCATTATGATTGAGTTGACATGGTGGTGTTCAGTCAGAGATTGAACTCTTTCTTGGTCTTTTCCAACCTTAATGAGTCTATTCTTTGATTCTAAATGTACTCTTTCCTTGGAGCTGTTTCTGGTAAGGCCATTGCAGTGTAGCCATACATTTGTGTGCCGTACTTGCCTCAGGCTGTATACAGAGGTGTTATACATGTAGGCTGCAGTGCTGTGAGGAGGGGCTGACTGCTTTTGGAATCAGACCCATGCATGTAGAACCATCTTGGTTGACCTAGGGTATCCCCTTGAGCAGACATCTCCCTCTGCATTGTACATACCTTGGCATTTCTATTCAGTTGGTGAGATTGTGCCAAAATCTTTTTGTCCAGAATTTCTTTGTATTTGTACCATAAAAAGCGATGGGACAGCCATCCCTTGAAGCTGACTACTAGTCAGATTTCTCCAGCAGCTCTCTGTACTCAGAAGCAGTGGTTTCTTTCATGAAAACCATTTTTTATGTTATTGTGGAATGGAATTTAATGAAGTGACTATTGTTTCATAAATCAGAATTACATATTGGAACTGTTACTGTATGGCACCCCAGAAGGCTCATGGGAAGTTCAGCTTCTGAGATTTTTAATGTAGATGGTATTTGCCAGTGAAGCCTGTAGTTCCTAATACTTGGAAGACAAGTAATATGATGTTGACAGTCAAAGCTATAATAAACTAATATATATGTAGATTTTTATGTCTGCTGTCCAAGCCACTTCATGAAATATTTAGTCAAAGATTTAATTGTGCATGGCCAAAGTTTTCCCTCTGGAAGACTGCAAAGAACCATAATAACTAACTAAATATGCAACTGTAATCTTTTCTCAGCTTATTTTAATGACACAGTTACTCTCTCCAAATTCCCTAACATGCTGTTCTCTATTCCCCCTCCTTTTTTAAGGTGGTTTGGTATCATTTCCTTTCTATGGAATGGAGTGCTTTTTGCTGTTACTTTGAATTCCACTCTTTAAAAGTTATATAAACTTTATAAAACTGAGTATTTATGAATCCTTGTGAGACAAAATCATAATATAAGAAATCTAAAGCAAAGGAAGTGTGGGACAGTGTATGTTAACTGTTGAACACACACCATTGTTGGCATGAATGATTTCAAACTGAAACCTAAACCAGAAAATAGTTTCAGTCTTTTAAAAAGCTAATGAAACTACATGGAAAATGTGGTTAAGGATTTCTGAAAACCCAATTTGATGTATGTGTCATATAGTTCCTGTATTTTTCTCTGTGACCATTATAGTTAGAAGTACTGTATTTTAGGACAACATTATAAGTTTCTTTTTAGAAAAACCAAAGTTCCTGTAAAATGAAAACCACTGAAAGCTCACTGTGAGGTACATATTTTAGTATCTATATGCTTGTGTTACAACCTAAAATTTATAAACAGACAAATCTTCTAACATCCTTATTTTTAAATATTAACACCTGTGTAACTGAATCCTGTCTGATTTGGGATAAGTGTTCTTGGAATATAAAACACTACAAACTCTTTAGGACTTCTTATATCTTTATTTGCTGCTTAGGTTTGAGAGATATTGTTTAATGGATGGAAGAATTTCTAATTTTATTGCAACACCTTTCAGGTAACCTGAAGCTTATACTGTTTTCTTTCTGAACATTTCAGAAAGATGCTGAAAATTCAGTGGAAATGTTAATAGGGAGAGAATGAGTCTCTAGAAGGAGGCAAGCTATATTTAAAATTCTCTATGAGATATTTAAGTTGTATAGTTCTGAGAGCTGTCTCAAGAGATTTGTCTTTGAGTAGAGGATATATCACAGCTGTTTAGGTATTACAATAGAGTTATAGTCTAAAATCTGTAAAAAATGAAATCCCATGTTTTCCTGGTTTAGGTCCCTGAAGTATATTTACATTAAACAAAACTCATAGTACTGCCAAATAATCCAGAGAAGTAGCATATGATCAACAGCAGCTGTGGTGTCTTTGGTCTCACTCTGCTGAGTTGTGTTCCTAGTCAGTTTTGGGTTATTAGTGCTTTCAAGAGCTAATAACTGTTAGCTATAGCACCTTCCAAGTAATATAAAAAAGAAAAGCATCTCCATTTTATTTCAAGATTCAAGAAAAAAACAAGTAATTTTTAGGATTTGTTCCGTGTGCTTTTTCCTAAGAGGTTCATCCTACATCTTTACACTTAACTTTAAGAGGAAAATAGTTCTATTTTTCACCTGCACAGTCTCAGAAAGGAAACTAAGGGTGTGGTTTGACATTACAGCTAAGAAACGTTACAGCTGCCAGACTGCCTTTCTTCTCCCTGCATTCACCATCCCTCCCTTGCACCATCTCCCTTGCGTTTTGTACCCTTCACAGTAACAATTAAGTGACCCCAAAGAAAACTTAATGTTTGCCATCTTTCCACCAGCTGAACAGGCTGCAGGTCGCCCTGTTCAACAGCACTGAACTATCAGATCAACTCAAACCATATTGTCCAGCTACATCCTCAGACTCAGGTCCTGTACAGTGCTGGATCACTTTTTAAGCACTCAAGTATTGAAAGTGATCAACACGTAATGCACCTTAACCATCACATATTCTTAGAATCATATAATCATACATGTTGGAGAAGACCTTTAAGGTCATCAGGCCCAACCATTAACCCAGGAATGCCAAGTCCACCACTGAACCATGTCCCCAAGTGCCACATCTGCACATCTCTAAAACACCTCCAGAAATGGTGACTCCACCACTTACCTGAGCAGCCTGTTCCAATGCTTGACAACTGTCTTGGTGCAGAAATTTTTCCTAATGTCCAATGTAACCTCCCCTGGTGTGACCTGGGACTGTTTCTTCTTGTACATGGGAGAAGAGACTGACCTCCATCTCACTAAAACCTCCTTTCAGGTGCTTGTAGAGGGTGATAAGGTCATTCCTGAGCCTCCTTTTCTCCAGACTTAACATCCCCAGCTCCTTCAGCTGCTCCTCATAAGACTTGTGTTTCACACCCTTCCCCAGCTCTGTTGCCCTTCTCTGGACATGTTCCAGCACCTCAATGTCCTTCTTGTGGTGAGAGGCCCAGAACTGAACACAGGATTCAAGGTGTGACCTCACTAGTGCCGAGTACAGGGGGACAATCACTGCCCTGATCCTGCTGGCCACACTACTGCTGGTCCAGGTCAGGATGCCATCGGCCTTTTTGGCCACCTGGGCACACTCTTGTATGAAAACTGAAAGACACCTTAAAATATATGTAGGCACAAATACAAATAAATTTTGTAAAACCTGCTCCTTGAAGCTGCCGTGTAACTGTTAGTCATTGAGGTATTGAGCATGAAGCAACATAAATGCCTCAGTGAATCTACCCCACAAGAGGTCTGAAGGCTCAGAGGGTCCACAACACCAATGAATGAGCAAGAAGCCCTATGGACACTTTTTAGCACTTGAAACTAATTGCAGACACTGATATAGAAATGTTTCAAGACCACTGGGGGCAAGTAATTATGAGTGTCTTTCTAAAACTCATGAGGAAGGTGGTATTTAGTTTCAGAGCTGAGGTAAGGACAGAAAAATTACTTGATAACTGGAGTGATTATTTTGTGAGCAGTTCTAACCTGTTGGTGTTAAGGGGGCTGTTGTGCTTCAGTTTGCTGCTATCAATGTAATTGTCATGTATGTTATATATGGCAGTAGTGAATTATATATGAAGAAAGATACTCCTTTTGTTGTGCTCTAATTCTTTGTTTCTTTTCCTTTCTCAATCCTTCTAGACTCCATAGATGGGAAACATGCTCGAAGGACTCAGTCCAGTACTCCTCTGGGAGAACTATTTGACCACGGGCTGGATAGCTGGGCTACCTCTATCTTTGTGCTTTCTTTTTTTTCTGTCTGTTCCCGTGACAATGGGAAGACCGGAATTTCTGTATATACAATGTATATATATTTAAGCATTGTCTTGTTTAACTTCATGTGTTCACACTGGGAGAAATACAACACAGGAGTTCTTTTTCTTCCTTGGGGATATGATATAAGCCAAGTGGTGAGTATTCATCATCCTTGTTTTGGTTTTGGTTTTTTAACTATGTAATTGTTTTCATAATATTAAAGCAATAGAAAAATAGGGTTCAAAGCAAGTATATTTGGCTGAGATATTGAAATATGTGAAATTGCAAAACCCTAAAAGTAATTCAGAAGTATTTTCTGCGTTTGCAATAAAGGGCTGCTCTCGAGCAAATTGTCAGCATCAGAGATTCATTGCTGTGCAGGAGAAAAAAGGCTTGCAGCAAGACTAGCAGCCACACAGTGCCCGTGAGAATGTCATTTAACTGCTTTTGATTTGTGGTATAAAAGAAACATTACTATGCTATCTGAAGCCACAAGCAATTTTCCCCCCAGTACCAGGTTGTGAGGCATGATGTGAATTAGTCCAAGTAGTATCCATTAACAATAATTACACAGTTACACACTACCAGACCTTCTCAGTTCTACTCCGTTCTACAACAAATGTGGTAATGAGAATAGCACTGTACCTGTGCAGAGAGCAGTAACTGTTGTCAAGTGAATTCTACCTTTGAAAATAAAAATCAGTCATCATGGATGTCAAAATGTCATTGTAACATTCAGTAACATGAATTACTTATCAGCCCACAGTCAGCACCTGCTGAGTTTTTGTCTGGTTTACAGCCCTGTCTTGCAGTGGACCTCTTCAGAAAACATGCCCAGGGCACCACAGTGAATGGTGTCCTCAGTGCAGAGATAACGAGCTCAGTGCACTCCCAAGGGCCCAGCACTGGGGTTTCTGTGGGCTGGCTTGTCTGTGTCTCAGATAGCCAAGGTCTTGCAGCCTTGAGAGCGCAGTCAGTCTTCCGAGCTTCCTGTTACAGGCATGACATGAAAGGTACAGCCAGACAATTGAAAAGGAGTTTGACAAATACTCAAATATGTTTTTTAAATCAAAATACAGTATTCAAATTAATGGCTGCAGATGTAGTGCTGTAAACATGATCAGAATCCAGTGGTTTGAGAACAACTCAGAGATGGTGGTCCAGCTGTGGTGCATCTGTGTCATCCCCTAGAAAGTAGGTTTTGGGAGAAGAAGCTGGCTCAGGACTAAGACATTAGGCAGACAGCTGGTCTGCAAGTTTCAGCCATGTCTGTGTAAGGCTTCTCCGTGAAGTTCTCCAGCAGGAGAGGAATAGCTATGTTCAAGCCTATTTCACTTGCTGCTCAGAAGATCACTGTACATGTGAATGTTTAGAAAGTTCTGCTGGATCGCTACAGCATCCAAACTGCATTGGTGGTTAAACCCGGGAATGGGTATCAACTAGCAGAGCAGTACTGTTAACTCTCTCAGTGCCTGTTGGTGACCTATGCCTGTGGCCCTGTTTTGTCATCTGGGAAACAATGGTAGTAATATTTCCCTGCCTGACAGATTTGTGGCAAGGCTGAATATCAGTAAAGTTTGTAAACTGCTTTGATTAACTGGGATGCAAGGTGCTAACAACTGCTATTTCCTGTTCCCCTCTGATGCTGAACTGCTGTCCTGCTCACTTGCTTTTTAGTACCTTCTGTGATGACTTGGTTACAGTCAAAATGATAAGCTTGTAAATGTGAGGATTTTTTGACGCTGTTTAGCACAGTCATCAGCCAGGTGGAAGACTGTACTATTAAAATCTCTGTATGTCAGTTTTTCCATCTGTTAAAAAGTAGCTGTTGTAGTTGTGATTGCCTTTGATCAAAAAGAAGGCAGGATTTGTTGCGCAAGGTGGTATTTTTCCTTTGGTTCAAAATACATGTACACCAGAAAGTACATATTTTTTTCCCCTTCTATTGACTAGTCGAGTAAAAGATTTTTAATTCCCCTAAAAATTTGTTCTTGTTTTGTAAACCCATTCAGCAAATTTACATTGTATGTGCACTATTAAAGATAACTCTTGATCTCCAGTAGCTTAGAGGATGCTGGGGACAATAGCAAATTGCTGATGATGGGTAAGGGGGATAAGGTGTTCCCCTTGCTGTTTTTGTCTCCATTGCTTCTCTGCCAGGTATTCCCACAGTCACATTTAGAGACAGAGAGTGTGAAAGCACTCACTAGCTGCTTCCAGACTGATTCACCATGTTTAGTTCATTTCCTCCATGGCATTCCTAGCTGGATTGCTGCTGCAGGAATGTGCCGTTCTGTCCTGTCTTCAGTAATTTCACTACAACTTGATGCTGTTGCCCTGGCATGTCAGATCCTCCGGTGGTCTAGTCTCCTGCTTCTGCTTTTGAACTTGTTGGTAGCCAGGAACTTTGGGCTTTGTTATCGCCACAGAACTCAAGAGAAACAGTAGTTACTGTCAGCGTGCAAATAGAGGAGTGATGGCCTTAATGAGCACTTAACTGTCCTGCGGCTCCCAGGACACGGCTGCTGAGTCAGAGCTGCAGTACAGGAACACCGCCCGCCCTCGGGCTCTGCCTTAGCTGTGGTAGAGAAAGAGCTGCTGCTCCTCGTGAAAAAATACCTTGTGATAGACAGAGAAATCTGTGGGACTTATGCACATCACGTTTTTCTGTCACTTGATGACTCATCAGAACGGCCGACCTAATTACGCTAGCTGGGCTGTAATTGGCACTCCAATTAGCTTTGATTACAGCAGACAATCATTTGCAGGAAGCTGTGGTTTGTAAACTTGAAAAATGGCTGTAATGTGTCTGAGAGATGCTTGGTCAGAGGACTGTTCCGTTTGTGGATCCAGAATCAAGGTGGCAGCAAATGCAGCAGGTAAAGCTATTGCTGTCTCTCCTCCCTTCTGCACAAGGATCCGTCCTGTGCTGATTCCTGAGCAGCAGGAAAAGGAGCCTCTGTACCATAGCATCTAGACAATTTTCATACACTTTTGAGTAAGCACACCTATTGGAAACCCCAAAAGACTAAAGAAAAGGATAAAAAATAAACCTCTGCTATGATCGGTGAGAAATTCCTATTGATACAATTTGTGAAAACGAAGACTTTTATTTTTGCCACGTGACCAATCAAAGAAAGCTAATATCTTGAAAGCAAATTAAGTTTCTTGGAGAAAAAAAAAAAAAAGACAAAGCTTTCCTGAGAAATTAAAATTTCTGGCTTCTTGCCATATGTTAATTTTCACAGACATCATCTTGTTTTGTTTTCTAAAAAAATCTATTTTCTTTCTGAGGATTTTGATATTACCCTAATGAAATACCCTCCTAATCCTGCTGGTGCTTTTCATAAGCCACTGCAATTGAGTTCATAGCAGGGGAACAAACTACTAATTTTTCCTTAATATGATGTAATGATACCTCTGCTCCATTGGTGTCACTTTAAGTGTAACAGGAGATACCCTTTATATTCTTAATTAAAACTTTGAAAGTAAGAGCTGTGTGAGAGCTGCAGTGACCCAGCCAATTCTCCTCTCCTTCCTCTCCCTCTCCCCAGCTGAGAGGGGCAAGCTCAGAAGAAGCACAAGCAGCGAAATCCCAAAGGCAACAGGCAGCTCTCTCTGGCCCAGCCCTTGCCCTGCAAGGAGAGGATGACCAGAAATCCCACAGATAGAGAGAGTTGTGCCTCAAGGGATGGGTGCTTGGACCATGAGCCCCAGGGTTTCAGTCTAAGATGCTTTCCCAGCTGCTTCTGCCTGATGGCTTTGGGCAGTACCACCTAGAGCCTCTGGGAGAACCCTCTGCCTGCCTTGGAACTCGGAATAAATGGCAGTACACGATGCCCCTAGCAACTGCAACATCATAGAACTTCCTTTTCTCCTTCCTTTCGGTCAAAACTGGGGAAGATTTCTTTCATGGGTGCCATATACCAGGTTTTCTTTTGACAAGCTTATTTACAAAACCCATGCTGAAATATGTTCCATATGACCTTCTCCAGGGATGTACTGGCATCCAGTGGCAGCCAGTGTTTCAGGAGCTGGCAGAGAAATCCCAAAAAATGCAAGTGCATGTCACATCTTGAAAAAATGTCTACCTCCTCTGAGGGTCAAAAACCCTTTTCTATTAAAATAGAGATGCAAATATGTTGCTCTTTGGTCACATTGTCAGGATTCACAATTTAATTTCAGCTGAAAGGATATTCCCTTTCAGAACTCGTCTAATTTTAAGTGTCTGTGGAAAGCATGGTGATTCTTGTGAAGAAAAAATATTAGTACTTAGTTCCAAAGCTGGAGCACAATGGAATTCTTGAAGTAGGAGAAGAGATAGCAGAGAGGAAGCAGTGCTGGCCAGGCCATGGTGTCTGCTTCAAGCTGCCTCTGGACATGCCTGGAAACTGATCTCAGCACTCAGTTATCTGAATAAGATAGAATATAGATTCCATAGAATGGAAGCCCCATGGTGTATCCATGTGAAATCTGAACAGAAGAACCTGCTGTGCACAGGCTTTTTCTGCAGCAGACTGCTTCATTCTTAACCCCATGATTATGATTCCTCACAAACCTTTCTTGATTAATTAATCTTCCACATGCCTTTAACTATTTGTCTATGATATCTAAATGCAAAGTGATCTTTTTAGGTAACATTTTTCAAAGTCTAAGATTTGCGACATTCAACTATTTATTGAAAGAAAAAAATACCTGAGGAAAAAATAAAATGGAAAATTGCACATCACATTAAAGCTAACTCCTATTGAAATAGCTTGTAGGAAATCATTCTTACTTTTTTAGGCAAGTGTCACATTTATTATCAGAAGAAAGAAGTAGCCTTGTATTTTAAATGACTTTGGTTTCTAGATGTTTATTTTGAGCATTGTATTAACAGAAAATACTTCCATACATAAGCATTTAATTGTATAGCAATATGCTAGTGAAATTGAATATTAGAGTAAAATTAATGTCAGGTTTTTGTGGAATCATAAAGAATTTAAAAGCATATCCAAGTTTTTTTAAAAGATGACAAAATATTTGATTTTTTTCATCATGTAGAACACCATACAGCATACTAAATGTGCCTGTGTGTAAAACAGAAATGGTAAATCAATGGTAAGAAAAAAAATGTGTCTACACACACAGTCTAAAATATTTTGTTGACAAAACTTATACCTGAAATAGCAAAAAGATATGAAAGAGATGGTGATTTAAAAATGTCAAGTCTTTTAGAGAACAGGTACGAGGCTAGAAGGTAAAAGATTTTGAGGGGTTATGGTGCCTTATGTTTCTGTAGAATTATCCCAATGCCACATCAAAAAACTATTCTGATTTTGCACAGGAACAAATGTGACTATGTTGCTGTTATTTACAAATTTGTTTTAACATATTTATTATTTACAAAATTGTGGCAAGCTAGAGAGCCCCTGCTCAGAATCCAGCTGTCCTGCTGTCAGCTATGTCAAAGAGCCTACAAATTAACACCTTGTAGTTCCACATTTTCTCAGTCTAAGTATTCCTCCTCCTCATGGAGAAGGTCTTGGAAAGTGAGAAGTATTCCTGGTCAGATGCTGCTGAGAGTTGGAATCCAAGATTGTAACCATCTACATTACCTTGCTGTATAGTTCTCACTTGTGTTATTGTGGTGGGTAGATGCCACCAAAGCTCCTCTATCACCCCCCTCTGCAACTGGACAGGGGAGAGAAAAGATAATGAAAGGCTCACGAGTTGAGAGAAGGATAGGGAGAGATCACTCACTAATTACTATCATGGGCAAAACAGACTCAGCTGAGGGATATTAACTGAACTTCTTATGAATCAAAATCAAAGCAGGATAATGACAAATAACACCAATCTTAAAAATACCTTTCCCCGACCTCTCCTTTTTTCCTGGGTTCTACCTCTACTCTGCCACTGGCACAGGGAGACAGGGAATGAGGGTTATGGTAAGTCCATTATAGGTTGTTTCTGCTGCTGCTCAGGGAAGAGGAATCCTCCCCTTGCTCCAGAGTGGGGTTCCTCCCCTGGGAGACAGTTCTCTGTAAACTTCTCCAATGTGAGTCCATCCCATGGGCTACAGTTCTTCATGAACTGCTGAACCATGGGTACCTTTCCATGGGGTGCAGTCATTCAGGCACAGCCTGCTCCAGGATGGGTCCCCCACAGGATCATAAGTCCTACCAGGAAACCTGCTCCGGCATGGGCTCCTCTCTCCACAGGTCTGCAGGTCCCTGCCAGGACCCTGCTCCAGAATGGGCCTCCCACAGGTTCACAGCCTTCTCTCAGGCACCCACCTGCTCTGGTGTGGGGGCTTACAGGTGGATCTCTGCTTCCCCCTGGACTTCCATGGGCTGCAGGGGCACAGCCACATCACTGTGGTCTGCACCACAGGCTGCAGGGGAACCTCAGCTCCACCTACTGGAGCACCTTCTGTCCCTTCTTCTGCACTGACCTTGTTGTGTGCAGGGCTATTCCTCTCACATATTCTCACTCCTTTCTTCTCTGGCAGCAGTTACAACTGCGCAATAAGATTTTTTTTTCTTCTTCTTTTTAAAATATGTTATATTTTTTTTCCTTCTAAAATATCCCAGAGGTATTGTCAGCATTTCTGGCTGGTGCAGCCTTTGATGGTGGGTCCATCCTGGAGCCATCTGGCGTTGGCTCTGCTGGACATGGGGAAAGCTTCTAGCAGCTTCTCACAGAGGTCACCCTTGTAGCAAAAACTGGCCACACAAACCGAACACATTTTCCAAAAGGCTGCAATTATTTTTACATACTAAAGACTACATTTATATCTGAAAAGTACTAAATCTGGTTAATGGTAGAGAGATAAGTAAAAATCTTGGCCATCTTTTCTTAAGTGGAATTATTCAGTTGCACTTAAGAGCACTGCTTAACTTTTTTTTTTTCCACCAGCAGTGCCTTTAAAGCAGTTTATACAGCTGATTAACAGACTTGGGCTTTGCTAAAAATTTTGAGTCTTCTATTTTTTGGTTGTATAGCTTAGATCAAGGGGCACAGCCATCTTTTCATCCTTCCAGCTTTCTAAAGGAGGTCTGCTTTCTAAAGCAGGAGACTGCTTCAGTGTAGTCAAAGTGATGAGTCCTTAAAAAACAATGTACCAAAATTTTGAAGCCAAGGGGTGTTCTTTTTCATATGCTACATCTGTTAAGAGAAAATCTCTATCTGGGAATCTTGCATCACCAAATCCTGGGGCAGGGCATTCCCTGTGAGAGCCCATTGCACCCACACTCCTGTTCCTAGACGTGAGCTGACATCTGACGGTGATGCTTGTGACTGCCCTGCCAAAAGTACCGACTGTAATAATGGTTAATACTGAAGTTCCTCTTTTATCACTTGCCAAAAGAGTCTGTTCAGGATTCAACGTGTGAGGGTAAATTCAGGCTGCATCAAAGCCAGTTGGAGTTTTGCCATCAACTTTGATGGTGTCAGGATTCCATCCGTCATGTCTTATGGGTAATATAATACAATTTCTTCAGGAAGCCAAATGTTAGCTCTGATGCAGTGGGTTGCAAAACCCATTATAGGTGTCCTTCATTTGGACCAGCATTTGACTCTCTGTCTTCAGTGGCCCAAGACATAATGGCTCTCACTAGTAGCTGCTCTTCCTTGCTGCAGATCTGTTGTACTGCTTGTTCTTGCAGAGGCAATTCGAACATCTAGTTCCACAATGCAAAATCCAAGCAAAACATCTTAAAGATCTACATACTGACAGGGCTAGAATCTTGATTTCAGATACTGAGATGTAAGTGAAACCAAATGTAGTATTATCTATGTGTAATAGAAGTTTAAGCAACATCAGCATTCTGCTCTTAATCTCTGATCTTAAAAAGACTGTTAATTAACAAAGAGATTTTCAGTGTATCTTTGAGTTAAAATTTAACTAGTCTAGAAGACTAGAAATGTGCTTGTTGAAGTTCAAATGGAGAAAACACTTAATGTAGAAAAAATGAGTATCAAAAAAACTAAAAAAACCCAGCTGGAAACTGTTTTTCATCCCAGAGTAAGAAGCTGCATTGAGCACAAAAAAGGTTACTGAATGTTACCTGGGAATAAATAGATGAATATGCAGTTTTCTAAATGGCTTTGTAATTAACATTGTCGTTTTAATTTAGAGCTAGCGTAGCATGAAGCGTACAGCCCCTTATGGGTCCTATGGCAAAACTAAACAGCTGAGAACAAAGCAGGCTAGAGAAAGAGAAGGGCAGCAGTCCCTCTAGCTGGGTGCTCCTGAGTCTTATGTATTTATCCTTTCACTCCTTATGGCATCTACATGATTCTTTTTGTGTCCTGTAATGATGTTATCTGTCAAGCAAATTAAAAATCAGTGAAGACTCCATCTCCTTCCCCCTCTTTTTATTTCTTCACATTCCATTGAATGTTTTTATTATTTTTTATTTTTGTTTCAGGTGAGATTAGGGTTTTTCTCCCCGCCCTTAGTTATTCTGATATGATCAGCTCAAGGGGCAGAGCTGCAAAAAGAACCACATTGCTAATTCTGAACTCTGTATCCAAAACCAGGGAAGTGCATGTGCTGTGGGGAGACCTGGCATTAAAGATGGGTTTAGGTATTTTGAAGAGGTAACTCAGGAATACTTACCACATACAAGCAGATGCACACATGAACCAGGGAAGTTGCTTGCTTACCATATTTCATGCATTTTAAATAATTCTATTGGTGACCCAGCAAGTTGCTTCACTGCTTAAAAGTAATTGTTTTGCCATGGCAGCAGAAGGTAAAGTAGGGGTAGGAGGTAAGTAACAGAATTTTTTTTTTTACTTCTACATTTTTATTAAGATGATAAGTGAAATTCTCTACCTTTATATGTAAAGGATTGAAAATAAGTTATCTTTTTTTCTGTAGGTGTTAATAGCAGCATATCTGCTCACTGGCACTGTTGGTGTGGAGGCCTGGCAGAAGCCTTTGCTGTTTGGTTATTACATTACAGATGTATTAGTTGTCCTGCTTATAGGTAAGCGTCCAGATCTATGCAAAAGTGTACTGCTTTTTAATTATTTTGATTTGATATTTTTTATATCTCCGTCTTTTTTTTTGGTTTTGCTTTTGTAAATGTTGGCTAGTCCAAAAATACATGAATAGAGATGATTAAAAGGGTTAATACTGGAAAACTTTTAAAAAAGTAGATAATATTGGAATTTTTTTTCCTTGCTGAATTACTATATGCTGCACACAAATAGTACAGAAAATGCTCCTTATCTGCATGTGCAATTCAGTGCAGTGTGCTGGCTGACATTTTACCTGAGTGACAGGAGGAGCTCCCAAAGTCTCAGGAACTCCTCATGTCACTCAGGTAAAATGCCACTTACATTTATGTATAGTCTAAGTTTAATGTTTTGGCCTGGAGCATACTATGTTCCAAAACATTATGAACAGAGGGAATGAAGTATTTAAATAACCTTGGATGCACAACTGTAAATATGAATAAAAGTCAGGTGGTTTTTAAGCTCTTCTTTAGAATTCCTTTGCAAACAGAAGAGATTTATTTTTCATACTCAGCAATAGCCTATTTGGTCATTATTTGATACTGTCAGTGTAGCTTGAAATGAGCAATGAATGTTTTTTGACTGCTATATCAAGACTGAGAACAAGAGCAGTTACATTTTAATGAGTTAAAAATATAGAAGTCTTAGCTGAAAAATCTGTGTATGCAAAATGACTTGGATGTGTTGCTTGGAAGGTGAAGAAATTAGCATTTGTATTTTGGAGATTTTTATATGAGCACGGAAGTGGTGAGAAGAGGGCACCAAAATACTGTTTGACACGAACACTCTAGGCTTGCATCCCAAGAAATACCTTCTGCCCTTGAGCCAAATGGAGGACTTGGTTATAGGTGCTTACCCCATGTCAACTTGATAGGAGCCACTAGAGCATTTTGCACTGATGTGTGCTCTCACCACCCTCTCCCTGGGGAAAGATTGTCAGCAGGTGCCACCTCCTTCCCCAGCACTGTTTCCCAGAATTCCCAGATTAGAAAGGACCCTGTATTCGGGCTGTGCTTTCTAATGAGCAGCATGTGCAAGGACGTGGGTTTGTGCTTTACCCAGAGTACAAAATCAACAGTGTGTGACCAAGATTATAGAGTCTTTTTCTAGTCAGACCTGATTTAGGCACTCTGAGGAAAAGAAAGAAAGGAAGGGGAAAAAGACTGTGGTTGCCTTTTCAATAGTCAGTGGTTTACTGACCTTTGACAGAGGTGTAGCTGTAGACAGGGAGAGGTTTGTGCTCTTGAAGCAGCACTGCAGGCTCAGGGGGGATGGATGCTGGCTCACCCAGAATGGGCAGGTTAGGGCAGCGTTAGGTGATAGCCGGGGTCAGCCCACTGTGCACACTTGTTCTGTGCTACACACATCAGTGCTTGGTTCCTGTCGCTGAGACACATGACAGCCCATTCAGGGAGTACTCTGATGGCTTCCCTTGCATTTGGGAAGCCATGGATGAAGGTTTAATTCAAACTGTTCCACACAGTAGGAATGTTTATGGAAGGGAAGCATTTCAGTGTTATCAGATCTGCAGGCGTGAGCATGCTTTTTCATACTCTGCCAGAACCAGCTGCAAAGCAAGGTTTGATGGACTGTTCCATTAACCCTAGAAAGAAGTACTGGTTCTGTCTTCTGTGGTATGCTTGTATGAATGGATTTGTGAGCACTGAATAGTATTTCTTCCCTCATTGTCCCAAGCAGAGTAGGCTTAAGTAGGAGCCAAAAGGTTTCTCCAAAAACCTTGTCTTAGCACACTGTCCACAATGACAATTTTTGCAACTTAGTTAAGTTAAATATGGGCTTAAAGTATGCAAAATAATAGTCTTGGTTGGAGTCTACATTACAGAATCATCATAGTGCTTAGTAAATCTCAGAAACAGACATTAAATTTAAATATAAAAAAGTAGAATCCTTTCACTAAGGGTCATGCTGGTCCATTCACATGGAATTTCACATTTGAATCCCAGCTCGGCAGTAAGGTGATTATCATTGGATAGCCTGTCTGTAGTGACTAGGGATATGTAAATTTTTTAGAAGCTTGTGGTAAATTGCAGGACCGCACTGTGACTGCAGAAAAAGTACCTGTCTAACCTACCCCAAGGGCCAAGCAGCCAGGAAGATTTAATTATTCTCTCCCTTAGAAAGACTGCAGCAAGTGTGTCTCGCTCAGCCAGAACCATTTGTATCAGAGAGCCCACTCTGGCTTGCTCAGTTGAATGCCTTTGTGGCTAGTTAAAAACAAAGTGGGCCTCTGATGCTTTTTACAAGCTAGTTTCCCAGGATCCTGAGAGGAGCCATTAAACCATAAATGGCTGTGCTTAACCATCTGATGGCATTTAGTAGTCACTAGTGGTCCTTCTAACAACAAACCTGTAGCTGCTCCATCAATACTTGGCGTTTGTTTGGTGCCTTTACTGTTCTGTACACAACAGGAGTTCAGCTGCTGAGCCGTGGCTTCTCCAAGAGCAGCTGGGCTTTAGCTCGTACCTTCTGTGGTGGGAAGAAATCCAAACGAGATGCACAAGAGTGTTTTTCAGATGTCTTTCCTGGAGTTTTCTGGGGAAAAAATAAAGACCCATGTATAACCCAAGGATGAACTCTGCGAAAGCACCTCCTCAGAGAAAGCTGTGGTATCACCAGGTGACACTCACTCACCGAAAATAATGGAGCTTTTATCAGGTGCCAGAACATACAAAGATGTACATGAAAGTGCAGCAATACTGGTGTTTAGATTAGATATTTTGGGAAAGAGAGCTTTATGTATGTTCATGGGAACTGTCTGGCACACTGTGAACACCTGTAGGAAAGCCAAATCTTGAGCTGCTGAACAGTGACCTGGGAGGACTACCCTGTGAAACAGAAACTTCAGCGTAGTATTTTACGGGAATTTGTCAGCTACCCAGCAAACATGATCCTGTAATTTTCACTGGCAGTGAATGCAATTCCATCCTGCAGCTCCAAAACACACACCTAGCTGGACCCTGAATCCATGAGGAAGGTCCTTCTGTTTCCGCAGCATGTTGACCTGGCTGCTAGGCAGAAATGCCTTTTCTCTCCGGGCAGGGGAGCAGACAGACCCTTCTAAAGTTACGGGCCTGTGTGTTCATCTGAAACTAATTACTTCTGCACTCGTCAGGGCTCCTGTGGATGACACTCCAAAAGCTCTCTTGGGACTTAACCACCATAGCATTATCTGGCTAACTAGGGTCCCTTCAAAGGCCAGCACTGGGGTGACAGCTATCATTTATTTTGACCCCTCCAGGGCATCCCAAATGCCTAACGTTCCCTGTCACTGTGCTATCAGGTTGAGAGCAATATAAAATATTTACAATAAGCATTTTAAAGCAGTCAGTTCTGCACATAAATTCTAGTAACACAAATGATGCTGTAGACTTTTAAAGAAGATTTTCACTGACAGGTAGGCATCTGTAGTTCAGGGAGCAGCATTACTAATTGATGATCGTTTCTGTCTCACATTGCTATTAAATGACCTGTAGGTGCATGCTCTGCATGAAGCATTTCCCACGTTTGGGACCTTCATACTTGCTCTGTATGAAGATTTTATAATGTCTAATAAAATTTGAGTTCAGGCTGCAATCCTTTCCTCACCGGAGACATGCACCTTACTGGAAATTTTTTTTGGTATATTCTTTTGTTCAGAATTTATTGAGGGCTTGGAAGCTGTGGTGGGATGTACACAAGCAAGCAGAGTTAGGACATTGGCTTCATTCCTTAGGAAGGCAAGTTGGAAAAATGATGTCTGGATGCACAGGGTTTCTGGCTCCTTCTCAGTATTAATTGCAACTACAAGAATAGACTTTGTGAGAAAAGGATCACTTAAGCATGGAGTGGATATGTTATACTTCATCAGTTTGTGTCACATGGGGCAGACTATTCTGTAATCCAGACATGGTGTCATTTTTGAGTCCACTATGCGTGGTAAACAGTGCCCAGATCTGGCTACTGAAGCCTGTGGCAAAGCTGAAACAAGTTTTCAAAGTGCAGGTTTGAACATCAAATGTGAATTGAGTATTAATATCTGTCAGAGATCTGAAACTTGAACTTTGTTTTAGAGATGGGGCCAAAACATTCAGAATTTTTTCCTATGATGCGCATTGGTTTGGGTTCTATTCTGACTTCTACAGAGTGTTTTCCTTAAGGGTGACTCTTCCCTGAGCTACTTAAGTATATAAAACGAGGAGTGAAAAAGTAAATGAACAGATAGTAGCATCAAAAAACTAACGATGAGGCCAAGATGTAACATTTAAAACATGCCAATTATTTGAATTCCGTCATAGTGGAAAGCACAGTTACCCCTCTAAAATGGTACCTTGTACTTGCACTGTGCTACATCTTGTGTATCAAAGGAGGACACACAAGTCCTTGCCATGGGTGTTCATAGAGCAGCCTGCCCCTTTTTCAATATCAGACACTGCTTAGGAGGCCACGGTCAAATTATGAATTGTTTCTGACCCCTATGGAATGATAAGTCATTCTGTAGTGATTTCCTGTAGTTCCCATTGTGAAGTGGCTGCTGGTTCTGCTCTAGTGATGACTTGCTGGATGATTAAACGTTAAGTGCTGTGTTTTCAAAATGTTCTTGCTCTGACAGGCTTTGACCAGTCCTGTTGGAGAAGTGTGGTTAACATGAGTTGGCTTCTACCTGTCTGTCACCAATTTAACATTTATTAAGGCATTGTTGTGACAGATTGTACGAGGCTCCATTCAAGTAAGGGGTGTGAAATACTCACCTGTCACTTGGGATATATTTTTAAGAAGCCACTGAGTTCATGTTTGGAGCAACTCATCTGAACCAGTCAGAACAATAACCCAGAAAAGCAGAGCTCTCAAGGCTGGAGGCAGAGCAGTGTCACAGGATGCTGATCACAGGGGGGAATGAGTTTGGTGGTGTTAGGATGTGAGGAGTCATTTCAGGGGCTCTGGAAGCCCCAGGAAAAGGTCAAACAAGGGAGCTCGCCTGGCAGAGTCCTTCTGGAAGCCAGCCTGGGCTTTTCAAATAAAGGCACTGTTTCCCTGGTGCTCAGTTCTGGCTGTGCCCAGAAACAGAATGATGTGTGAACAGAACTACATCAAAGAAGCAGCTACATCCATAAACTAATTCTTTAGCCTGTGCTAAATCCCTCTGAATGCTAATTGTTATCTTACAGCTCTGTTCAAGATAAATGCCATGTGCACTTCCTGAGACACTGAAAATTAGGTATAAAATCAACAAGCATGATAAATGCATCTCTTTTCAACAAGCTTGATAAGTTCATCCCTCTACAATCTTTATACTCAAGAAATATCTTAGATGCTAAAGATACAAAACCTACATTGACTTTGTGCATGAAGACAGTGCTTATGTTTACCTTATGTTCTCTTAATCCTGGTTAGATCAATTCATACTGTGGATTTGGGGTGTATTTTTCACCCTAATGTATTCAGAGTTTACAGGCTCAATTAAGCCTGCAAATTATATATTTGTTTTCTAAGGTTCCTCGCCCCAACTACTAAATGGTTTTAAGTTTACCATTTTACATGCTAATAAAATACGTTTTTTTAGTGGACAGCTCAAAATGCAATTATGTGTTTGCACAATCAATTGAAAGAGTTGTCTGCTCAAGACATGCCTGAGAAAGTCACTGTTCCATAAAAAGCTTCTGTTCCAGTAACAAGTGCTTCTAAAATGTTCACCTTTTGATGAAGCTTGTTTCCAGGCACTGATCAGTGTGCTGAAAATTCAGTGTGTTCAGATATTTTCATGTGTCTGCTTTAAATGTGGAAGGAATTTGGAAAAAAACACCACCAAAAAAGTATTCAAATATTTTTCCAAGCTAATATTTTGAATCCGATATTTTGAATCTAATTTTTCTTGTCTGGTGGCTAAGAAAGGTAAATGATAACATCCCATTTCTTTACAGCAAACATTGACTATGAAGAATTATTAATCTAGAGATGGGAAGGCCAAGCAGTGTACTGAAGAAGGCCATGCAGAGGTGTGGGCAATTGAAGAATGAGAGAGGAGAGTGATAGTATTTCATCTGTAAGCTGAAATGCAAGTACAGCTGTTAGGGAGTTGGTCTGCTTCTGGCATATGCCCAAAAGGTCTGCACTGACCTCTTCCCTGCCTCCCAAATGGGATGAATGCTCTGGGGAGCGTTTTTTTGGGGCTGGACCACAGCAGGGATGGTATTTTTCTGAACAAATTCGCACAATTTCCAGTGCAGTGTTCACCTAAAATTACATCCCTGTATTGCACTGTCTCATTTTTGAATTTTTAGCTATCAGGAAAGCCAGTTGTTAACAAATAAGATTTCAGTACTTTTCTAAGGACAGTTTTAGGATGATTCGTTAGTCAGGAACTTACTAACAAAGGGGGTTTAGGATAGCGGAGGTATGGAGAAAATAAACATCGAAGGTTGTCGTTCCTTTGAAGCACTATAACTTGTTTAGTGGTTTGGGTGTCTTGGAGTCACTTCTTTATGTAGCAGTGTTTACAGTCTGTGAGGTTTTGTGTTTTCAGAAACGTGGCTACCTGCATCAGGCTGTTTGCTTTGTCTGAGCACCAGCATGGGGCTGTTGGCTACTGAAATAGCATTTTGTGGAACTGACAGCAGTGTCAGAAGTTTGTTTCTGGCCATACCCTCTCTTTCTCTACAATGACCAAGTCTCTATTTTGCAGAAGTGCCTGAATTAAATCAGGTACAACAACCACAGTAACAGCAGCATGTCATCGAAATAACCTTGTCTGCCTGTAGATCTTCAGTAGTCTTCAAATTTAGTTACATGAGCATTTAAAATGCCTTCACATAATTAAAATACATTACTGTTAGTCCAAATAACATGGGTTACAAGGTACCATGGTATCCATTATGTGCTAGCTTTTTAAAATTATTATTCATTCATTCAGCTGTATCGCACAGCATCTTATTGGTTTGGAATTGAATTTGAAAGCACTACATGAAATCTAAAGTTGTCCTTAAGATTGCCTTTTGGTCTCTTTTATATACAGGCATATATACACAAATATTTATATGCATGTCTGTGTATGTATCTGTGTGCTTTTATACTTCTATGTATTTGGAAAACAAGATAATGCCTTTGTTTCTTCACTTCTGATATGTCTTTAATCCCAAATTTCTGAATGCATTGGGATTTGTTTGTTTGTTTATTCTTGTGTTTGGCATTTTTTAATATGGACAAAATAATTCCTGATAAAGAGCTTTAAAAATGTTTATTTCTCTGAAAAGGGAGTCTACATTGTGCAACACAGAGGACTGACGATAGGATTGTACCTAAATCCGAGGATTTGGGCTTGAGACATTCAGCCTAGCGTGACACAAGAATTCCCTGTGTATCTGTGCCACCCATCTGTGCTTTGGTATTTCTGCCTTTAATATGGGCCTGTGTTCTTACAGTTTGGTCTCAGATTTTAAATCAGCTGAAGAACACGAAAATACTGAAGAAATTAAAAAATCCTGGAAGAGCAGTATACTAATTCTAAGAACACTTGAGAAGTTCTATTTTCCCATATGTGTTTAAAACATTGGATGTGCTGAAATTGGATTTTAAAAATAATTTTAAAATAAAATACATACTTTTAGGACATTGAAAACAAGAAAAAAGTTCCATGATCATCACTTGGGCAGTGCCTGGGTGGCTGAGCACCAGAGAGCCAGCAGTGGGTTTGCTTTCTAGGCTGCACCTTTTGTTCCTCAGAGCAGCAGGGAATGGCAGCAATGCGGATGCAGCAGTTTAGCTCCTGGGCACAACGGGATCCTTAATGCCAATTAAAAAGCAGACTTAATGAATACCAAAAGCAGCCCCCAAGCCAGGCCTCTTTAGCTAAAAAAAGATGGGAAAGCAACATGTTGTAGGAAATGATGGAATTCTGAAAATCCCATAAGAAACGGGGGAACACCCTTTGCTTTCCCTGCTGCATCCTCAGCTCCCTCGCTGTGCTAAAAGCAAAGCCATGTAAAAATACAGGGGAGTAACTGGTGGAACTGCCCCGTTTGGAAAGTGGCTTTTTGCTAGCTGGGGGACTGTTTGTGGTCAGTGTGTTATTTCTAACTAAAACGGCACTTCATAAAAATAACAAATTGTTGGCAACCATTGCTCTTTGAATTCTATTTCTAGTTCTAGTCTCTATTTCTGTTCCTCTCGGTTGCTTTTCTCCTAACAAATCAAACTTCAGGATTGCAGCAGGAAATTTAGATTTAACCTCAAGAGTCAATGTTTTGTCTCATGTCTGCTCTAATGTGATACAGATGTTGGAACTGCTGTACGTAACTCAAGATTTTATTGAACTAGCGCTCCCTGCCTAATAGAAAACATAGCTAACTGGAGTGCACATTAAACACAGATCACTCTGAAGGCACTAAGCCTGCGAATTTTAGAAATATATTGACAAAATACTTGGGATATTACTTCAATTGCACATCCTTCAGCTGTTTGACAGGGAGTTTCTGCCAAGGTAAAGAGGCAGAGCTCTTAATTGTTTTAAAAAGCGAACCCAAAGAGTAAATATGAAAAAAATGCAGTACCTGAAATTATTTACAGGCTGGCTTTTCTTTTTTTCCCAATTCTTTGTTTCCTTCTCTTTAGCAGATAACCAGAAAGACTGGAGAGACAGATTATCTGTTGCATCCCTTTTTACTTCTCTTTTCCAACAATCCTGATCTCCACTATTCTTTCATGTTTAGTTTCCCTTCTCTTGAATTGCCGTTGTGGCCAGGGCAATGCGAAACACTTGGATATGTCCTTGATGAGGACTGAAGGGTAAACACTGACATTTCTCAAGACACTGGTATGTCACATTAGCCCCAGTAAAAAGTCATCTGAAATCATCTCTTTCCACTATTCATTTTTCCCCTCATATTGCTAATAATGAGATCAAAGTTTTCTACTTTTCTGTACAGGCAGCAAAGTGCTTCTTAAATGAGATGTTTTAGGTCAAAACCAGAAAGTTTAACACATCAGAGTGCTTTTCTTGCCCATAATAAAATAGGAATTATTTATTAATTTAGTGCACCACACCCAAGTCTCATACCCTATAATAAAAAAAACGTGCAGAAATGTGCTACCCAGAGCAATCTCCAAGCAGCAAATTGACTAGGGAAAAGCCCTCACAGAAAGTGAGGGGAAAAGTACAGGCCAAAGAATTCTACAGGGAATGACAGAGATTTAAAAAGTCATACGTATTTTCACCTAGTTAAAGCTGACTCATACAGTGGCTTTTTTTAAAATTTAAATCTCAAACTTCCACTTGTTGCTGAAAGTCTTCATTAATTCTGGGGTGGACCAGCATATTTTATTTGTGGGTATTAGAGGGGATACAGCTGGGTCTTTAGGCAGCTCAGGGGCTGCTGGCAGCTGTGTTGATAATACCAGCAGCAGAGCAGGGAAACACAGCGTTAACAATGGCAAAATGCTTGTGCTTTAAAACCTTGTGTGGGTTAAAGCTGAGCTCCAGAAACACCACAGCTCTGTTAAAAAACAACTCTCACTTGTTCAAATGATGGACATATAATAAAAATGAATTACTTTCAGCTACTGTGTTATCAAAACAGATCGTTAGTTGACCCTTAATATTTTGAACTATAAGCCTATTTCCCCACTAAGGTGAACAGCTCAGCTTGAAGTTTATTGTCCTTCTATATTCCACTGGAAGGCTTTTGGTGTTAGACTTGGATTTTTCTGGAGAAACAGCAGCTCATGAAACGTAGGGCTGTTCTGGCTCCAGCAGAGAAACCTGTATGGAAAATAATTGATCCCTATTAGCTACATCAGAATTTAAAAAAATTCTGGTCTTGTCACTCGTTACACAGGAAATTCCGTGGCAGCAATTATTTCTAGAAGCTAGCTTTTGGGAAAAAAGAGGGCAGTTTTATTATTGCCTGAAGCCCCCAAGCTCAGTTCATATCCTGTAATGAGTCCAGGAATACTGAATCATTTTTAGAACAGCACACTAGGTCCGTTATCATATGAAAAACCTCTGAGGTCATCAGTGTTGAATTACATATTAATGTTTTTGTCTTCCAGGCTTCAGTTTGTTTCTATCATTTCCACAAACACTATACAATATTCACAGGTAAGTTAATTAACATTAAATAAGTTCGATCACCTCCTATTTAATTCTGTATATTTAATGGTTTCCTCATTTACAAATAAATGTAATGCTTGAAGTAGCCTAGCTTCTTTCATCCAGATGCTGTCCTTATAATGTAGTAAAAGGTTTTTCTGATGAGTTTTCAGAATCTGACTGGTTTCTTTTTCATGTTTACGACTCTCTCCTTTTCCTTTGACTTGCTGTTCTCCAGGCAGTCTCACAGTGGTCCTGCACAGTAAACTGATAAAGGCTCTGTACAACACTGCATTTTATTTGCAATCAAATGTGATTTGTAACTTCTGCCTGTGCTGGGTGGAATTCTGTAGCTAACCATCCTGCACTCTGCGAAGTACTTAATTGTCTTCCTGGTCCTTCTGTAAAACTCTCCTTTGTATGAAGTCTGCAGATAATTGCTATCAGATGTAAGCTAGGCAGGTGGCAAGCTGTGATTACATCTAAGAACTGGCTTGCTGCACCCAGGAATTTTATACTCCAGTGGCCTATTTTTATCAATGCTACCTGCTTTCCACTAGTATTTGCTAGCTCATTTCACTCATCTGTCACTTCAGGTCTCTCAGGTCCTAAGTGACCTGGAGGAGGGACTGTCACTGCCTGTCTTCAGGAATTAGTGGAAACTGACATTAACACTGAAATTTGGAGAGACTATAAGACAATATTGCATCTCTCCTACACAGACCTTTTTGTTTGATGGTACTCAGTGTAGTTACCAAAAGCATGCACAGCCCTGGGTTTGGGCAGGAAGCATGGAGAGTTGGGAGATGTGGGGCAGGAAAGGCTGAGCACCTGCAGAACGGCTGGGCTGTGGGGCAGGGGGCTGGGAACCAGCCGTGCAAGGAAATCTGGTTTGAGGATGACTGAGAGGAGGAGGGAAGCACCTTGTGCATGTCAGCCCCTGGCAGTAACAGCCTTTACCCCAATGAACACTGAGGGTTTGGTTTCCTTCCTTTCCTGTCAGGACTTTTGTTTGGTGCTTTCCTTTTCAAGACATGACATGACATAGTTCCTCTCAAGCCTTCTGCTGGGCTTATCATTCCTCTGGAGAGAAGAGCACAAAAATTTAAAACTGCCAGTCAGGTTTGCTTGAATGATGCACCCACAAGCTCTTTGGTGATGAAGGATTGGAGTTTTCCAATCATCTCCTCTCTTTCTTCATCCTGATGCCTGTTCTCAGTTGTTATTTTAGGAGACGATTATCCTTTTTGGCATGAGAAAGCTATTTCTTGGATTTTTGTCTAGCTCTTTCTATAAATACATATGTTCAAAGATTTTAAACAGGACATTTCCCAGTACATTTCAAACACAGAATTGCTTTTCTGAACTAGCTGTATGAAGGAATAGTTTAGTGGTAGTGAGCTTAGAGATACAATTTTCCTGACAGAAAATGCAGTCATTTACTACCTTTAAAAAACAGCTTAAAATACCCAAGAAAACACAATGCATCATTAATTTTCCTATACTCTAATTAGCAAAAAAACCTCCTCTCTAGGCTGTACTTGGACTAAAGTACCTAAATCCTAATGTACAGGATCGTCAGGCAGCATCACCTCCAGACTTAAACAACAGCAATACCTGCCAGCCATGTGCTTGACTCTGCTGCTACTGAACACGTGGAGTGTATTGACTGAAACAACTTTATGTCTCATGTTAGAAGCTTCCTCCCCTAAAGCCATGTATTTTGAATTCACAGCATGTCTGCATACTTGACAGTACTGCAACTCACTTTGTGTGAGTTTACTGGTCCATTGCCAGACAATGGTGAGCAAGTGAAGCTGATCAGGAACTATATGAATAAATCAGTATAATCTAACCCCAGAAACAAATGTTACTTGGGTATACTACAATTTCTTGTAAAATGTCTGGCATCTAATACATTTGCACTGGTTGCAAGATGAATTCTTGTGCTGAGTTTGGTCTAGGGTTTGAAGATACTGTGTAGAAATATAATGGATAAACTTATTTCCTCTACAAAATTATTGTATTTATTTCCAGAGCACATTTAAAGAAAACACTGAAGAATGATTCTCTGTATGAAGGACTGCTACCTCTTGTGTCCCCTCTGCTGCTGTTCGTTCTTCTTACAGTGTGGGTGGTTTTATCTCCAAGCAACATATTAGCAAAGCAACCCAGACTGTTTTTATGGATGGTTGGGGTTGCTTTCTCAAATGTTATTGTAAGTATATTTGAGGTGGTGATATTATTTAGAGATAGCTTTCTATTTTTCTGTGAATAAGCAGAAAGGAGCAGAAAATGTAGCTAAAATCAGCAGAGTCACAGCTCTTCTACCTCAGCATTACGCTCTGTCCCATAAAAATACACCGCAGCTTGTGTCTGGATTTGGGACACTTACGGTACTGAAACACCTCCTCTGCCACAGTGTAATGCTTTTATGAGGGTTCTGGTTTGTTTTCTGAGGGTTTATGAAAACTCTAGGGATGTCTTACTTCCAGAAATGTAACAGATACTCCCCAACATACAGGCAGAACTGGGGGCTTGTTAAAGTGAAAGAAAGGCTGGCACAGATTTACTAGCAAGAGTGGAAGGCTTGCAGCTTTCCCTTGCTCTTGTGTCCATTACTGTGATACATGCATTCCTGTGTCCTGCAGTTCAGCTGATTCTACATTTTCCCTTCACCATCTAGAAAAGGCTGTACCACTGACAGGGTGTTTTAGGGAAAGATGTGAAGAGCTGTAGGGGCCTCATGATGGCTCTCTGCTCACAGATTAGTTTCTCTTGTACCACATCACGGTGACCAGTTTCCCCCCTTTAATTCCCAAGAGACAACATAAACCTCTGTGCAGCTCTAGCATGGGCACTCAGACTGTGGTGCTGAGCCCTGCAGGTAACCCAGGGCTTTCTTCTCTGGGGAAAGCCAGGAGAGCAGCCAAGCAGAAAGATGTTCTTCCATTTAAGCAAAAATACCCTAGAGGAGTCACTGGCGTCATCTCAGGAAAATAGTCTCCAACACCATCTAAAATCTTGCCACTGAGCAATGCCACACCCAGTTTAAAAAGTGGAAGGCTGGAAGTGTCTTGCGCTATGAGACAGATCTTCAAAAATGTGAGCTTTTAAAAGAGAAAGCATAGCCCCTTTAGAAATCTGAATTCAGGAATGGAAAAAAAGTTATAATTGTGATGTTTGTTAAATGTATCCTATAAATGTTCATTTCTGAGGGTCACAAATAAAGCAGTTCCATCTTAAGGACTTAAACTCAGAAAAATGGGTTGATTTTCAGATGTGTAAGCTTTATTGTATGCATTATTCATTACCTAATCTACGCCTTTTTCTTAAGAGAATAGTGGAGATTCCAAAATGAGAAATACAATTGCTTCATGCCAGTAGGGAAAATGCTTTCAGAATTTGGCAGATGGCACGTTCTGCACATACATCTTAACCAACCATGAGTGATTGTGGCAGGATGCTTGCAGAAGAAAAATAGTCAGGCAAACCAGAAGTTTCTTTACAGGCTGCAGTTAATCAGACACTGAGTGCAATATGTATTCTTCAGGCTTTGTTTTTTCTTTTCCCAAAACATACATTGCAGTGTTGGAGGTTCACGTGAATTAAAAATGTATGCATGTCAGCTGAAAATTTCAACATTTTAAAAGCAAGCATTAAAAATGTATGGGTGTTAGTTGGAATTTGCAACATTCTAAAGCTGAAAATCAAGCCTGTGTTTCCTTTCACCTCCTCTGGTCCCTTAGACACGTTTCCTCCAGAATCAGAGGAAGGCTTGTCATGGCAATACTTTTCTTCTCCATGACAGCCTGACAGATTGGGCTTCCACTGCCTGTTCTGCAGACCACAAACTGCAGACCATGGTTCTCTATGTGCCATTCCAGTATCTGGAACTTCTCATGCCTCTGACCATGTATTTGGTCACCCAAATATGTAAGTATAATAATGGTTTAAAACAATGTGAAATAGAACCTATGGTCAGGTTCAGTTATGCAGCCAGAAAAATTATAGCTTATAGATTGCTTTAGCAATTTCTGATACCCTCTGGAATGATTCCCAAAGAACTCATAAAGCCAGTGTTATTAAAAAAAAAATTCACAATCAATAATGAGAATGTAAGTGAAAATATTAACATTAGGTACAAAGACTTACTTCTTCCACTATTCAAAGTTAATTATTTTTTCATGATTTATTTTTGCATTCTTCAGCTTCCACAGCATGGGCAGTAAAGCCAGTATTTCTTTCCTATGGTCAGACTCCCACTGCTGCTGTCATAAGTTTTCAGGCACTGCACAGGGAATGAGTTTTTCATTCTTCTGCTCTTTTCAGGATACATAAAATCTATTTTTAACCACATTTCAATTTTGAGTAAAACTTGAATCAATAAAATATTTCAGATGTTTCTAAATTCCTTTTCTTTCTTGTAAGGGGCATGGTATATATGAGACACATTTCTTAAGGAGTCTAAACCAGACAAAACACTTTGGTGTGCTTAATTGCTTTTAAAATACTGAATTTCAAGTGAATTAGTCTCATCATGTTTCCAGAACTAGTAGAATTAAGGCTAATTGCCTTCAGTTAAACCATGCACCATATATTCATTTTTTCTGCCATTCTGAGTGGGATCCCTTTCTCTGGGCCCCCAGCTACATCTTCAGGGAGCCCACTGCCACGATCGAGCCAAGAAATTGAAGTTTTAGTACATAAAGGAATGCTAAAAAAGAAAAACAGGATGTGAAAATGTCATATATTGTCTTCCCTTCCTTCTATACAATGAACAAGAAGATATTTCTGTCAGGCTGCATGATTAAAATACCAGCACATTCTCCCAGTGATTAAGTGATGGCACATTGGATTTGGGATCACAACTTTACGAGCCCCTGTGAAAACATAAGGTGGCAAACAAATTCCCCTTTTGTGAAGATGTGCTTCCACTTATCAAGTGTATCAAAACCCTGTCTCCAGAAAAGGGTGTATTTCAAATGGCAATAATGTCCTCTCGGACCCAGTGTGGCAGAAAGGTGTGAGCAGCCTTCTCACCAGAAACAAGCCCCATTTTGAGCTGTAGCCTCGTTTCCCCCTCACCCAAAGCAACCCATGGAGAAGATGGAAGTTTTCCTTAGACCCTCAGGGCTGGCCCAGCGCTTCTCACCCGGCCCCTTTTGCTCCAACAGTGCAAGGTGATCATCTGCCAGATGAGCAGCACACGGCCAGAGCTCTTCCACTGGTTCCTGTTCCCGCTGGCGCTGGTGGTGTACGCGGCCGTCTCCGGGCTGCTGGGCTGCATGGAAGAAGCGGTTCTTGGCGTCTTCACCGCCCTGGTCACGGCTGCCCACGTGCACTACGGGGTCTGCGTGGTGAGCAGAGGGGTCTGGAAACAGTTTCTGGTTGGGGCATTGGCTGGGACTCTGAATGTTTATGTTCTGGGGTTTTTTATTAGTCCTGTGTGTTGTTTTATTTAGTCTAAGGTTAAAAAAAAAAAAGAAATCAGTTTATTGCAGGCAATGCCTTTTTGCATGTGCAGCAACTTCAGGGACTTTAATTATTCCAACGTAGCCAACTGTCTTTGGCTTTAAACCCATTAGAATCAGAATATTTATGGACTGGTTTTATGTAGCAGTCGACCCATGTGGCATGAATGCTTCCACCCCTCTTTTTTCCCTTTCTTCTTCCTAAGGTCACTTGACAGAAAAAATAGGAAGGTAAAATGCAAAGTGACATAAATAGAAATAATAAAATAAGGTCAACTTTGCTTTGAATCTGCAGGCAAAATAGCTGTCCCAATTTTTTCTTGGCCCTCTGCTAGCATCTCTCAAGCTTGTGACGTGAATAGTTTTCCAGTTCATTCAATCTTACCAGCACATTTTTATGTCTGCTAGATCTCAGTCCTGTCATTGTCATCTGAACTATTGCTTAATTAAAGTTTTACTTCGTTGATGCCCACTTTTCTAAATTGTCAAATGATCCTTTAGCAACTGTTTTAATGGCTTTAGCTTTTAGATAAAACACCTTGCATGGCAAAGGTCTCATTTCAGAGGGACCTGGTCAGCATTCTTTTATTTAAGCCACACCATTGGGATGAAAGGATTTTTCTTTGACAGTAACCTTTTGTCAGCAGACATTGGTCATAGTACAGTCTACCCGAGCATCGACATGGGCCTTTTGGTGGGGGTCAGAATGGAAATACCTGGTCAAAATTCACAATTGACTGAGGGTCCCAGCTCCATCACAGCTTATGTCACCTGTGAATATGGTCTGTAGCCATTTAACTTCCCAGCAGGGTGTTGCAAGAGGAATGTAAGGAAAACAGCTCTCTTGTTTGAATACTTACAGGTCCCTGTGTACGCACAGATCACCAAGTACGTGAGGACTGTGGTTGGGTCCTCCCTCCTCTTACTGGGAGAGGAGAGGCAGTGAATTGTGAAGCACATACAAACCAGCTTGCTAATCTCTGCGATTTCTCTTTAGGGCAGGCAGCTGAGTGAGCACTTGAACATTTACATCTTTTCCCTGAAGAAACGTGTCCAAGAGTGAACACCTGCACTACGATCAGGCTGTAACACTTGACATGGAGATTTGCAGCTCTTCTGATGTGATAAATAGCTGGAATGAATCTGATTAAAATAACCAAAGAATAGTACAGATATCTGAACCACTTCAACAATGAGCTATGCAGCCAGATACTTCATCTCAGAGGAAGATGCCTGTCCAGCAGAGAAATTTACCAAGTTGTTCTGCCAATATTTATTCTTTTTACCAAGCTGTGTTACTCACCTCTCTTTTGTCTTCCTCCTCCTTACCACTGTGTCCAAAGTCCTGGATAAATCCATGCTGGGTTACACAAGATCTTTGGTGGTTTATAACCAGCACTGGTTTTGCCCAGCCCAGTCACCAGTGGGACCCCAGCAATGCAAACCCTCCCTGTATATCCTTCCCACTCAGACATCTGCGCCTGCTTCATTTGCCATATTTATTTTCTCACAACTCATTTCTTCCACACAACCTCCTGAAAGGCTTATGCACATTCAGGCTTTTCCTCACCTCATTTGAATGTGTGAAGACAAGAGAATGAGCTCAGAAAGCGATGGGTACAGTAAAGTGTTTTTGAAATGTACAGTTTTTTCCCCCCATTCTCAGCATTAAGATGAGTCTCAGCTGACCTGTCAGAAATGCAGGCTTAATATAGCAGCAGCTGGCCCTTCTATTTATTTTCTAGGCAGTAACAAGCACATTGTTTATATTTCAGTAGCAACAAACAATACAGCCTACAAAGGTAAACAGCTGAAAATAAATTTGGCCAGCAAACCTTTGAAGATTTGCATATTCCTCTTCAAAACTAACTTCAGTCCAACATCATCTACAGTGCAAAATGCTAAACAAGTCATTATTTGCCTGTGCTTGAAGGAAATTCTTGTGGTTTTAGGAAATATCATAGGAAAAAGAAACAAGAAAAAAATTTTTTTAAGCATTACATGTTTGCATGCAGATGTAAACTGCTCCTTTCATCTATAATACACGTGGGTTTTCTGTGTGCCTTGGAGGAGGGAGAAAGAATTTGAGTTTCATCTCTTTTCATACACTGCCCTAGCCAGAGGGCCTCTGTGGCCTTGAAGCACTAATTAAACAATCTGTCCACTTCCCCAAGGTAAGCACAGAGGGATGTGATTGACATCCTGGCACATTCATTAACTATTTAACCATCTCATTTGCCAGAAGCCAGGTGGAAGTGCAGTTTTTGAGCTGCTGAGCTGAGTCTGAAGTTCATCTTTTTCAGTTCTTAGACTGTTTCTGTGGGTTTATCACTAGCCTGATCACTTTTTCTCCCAGTGAATTTACCCTTACATCAGTAGTTCCTACTAATGTTTTCAGCTGAGCACTGGCAAGTTGTATGAGAAGCTTCAGCTTAAGCTGGCACCACCTGTTACAGCAGTTGCCCTACCACAACACCAGCAGGGCTGATTTCCTCAGGCAGCCCTTACCTCAGGCACCAGGGGACAAGCCTGCACATCAGCTTCCCCTCTTTGCAAAGCAGAAATATCAAAAAGTTCCTTCAGGTTTGAAAGGATCCATGTTCTGCCTACCAAACAAGCAGCCCCCAAGGAACATGAGATGAGTCACAGTTCAGGCAGCTCCAGGTGTGAGCTGGGCAGAGGGGACAGGTCATGCTGTAATGCTGAGGCAGAGGTTTTGCCAGGAGCCGGGCGGGGAAGGGAGGATGCCCTTCGGCATCACCGCGGTCCAGCTACAAGAGGCACCTCCCAGCTTTCTTCCCCTCTGGTGTGGCAGCCATGCCCTACCCTGTGCCCAGGGAGCATGGGGTCTCCTCAGAGGCACTCCCTAACTGCCCAAGGACTCCCCTGGAGTAAGTCTGAAGGCTCTTTGATGAGGTTTGCCAAAAAAGGCACTGCTGACTGTGTTTGAAGGGGAGTGATGAGTTTGATATTGCTACACACACCCAGCAGTCTCAACCTTTGATGAAGTTAAATACTACATTCAATACCTGATAGACTGCCACAAAAGTCTCACAGTCTGTATTTCACCTTTCCACACAAGTATTGAGGAAATTCTGGTGAGGAAAAAATTAGGATACAATAAACAAAAACAACTCCCAAATGAATGTGGTCGTACTGGAGAAACTCTGTGGACAGGCCTCCTTTTTCCATCTCTCTTGCACTTATTTAGGAAACAGTTGGAAATAAGGATCACAGAAGCAGTGCAATTTGATGCACTGGAACAGAGTATTTTGAAATATTCATTAAATGAAATAATAAAACTTGAACTACCACAACCTGCCTGCACTTGTACCTTTCTGAAGAGAAACTGAGTATCACTTTTAAAGGACATTGGTCAGTTTTTTCACCTTCTATATGAAAACATGGCAAATAATTTTCCTCTTTAAAGCAGTTTGTCACTACAATCTGTATAAAGACAAGTATAAAAAGAGATCATGTATTGCACAGTGTATATATTGAATTATTAGCCATCGCAGATAGCAACTGGTTCAATGAATAGGAAGAAAATGCTTTTGTTCATAGGGCTCTATGGTCACAGATTTATTCTGCACAATCAGGTATGTAGATGACCTAACAGTCTAACAATAATTTTTTTTTGGTCACAACATTATGGCAGAAAGTTTTCAACTATCTGAATTGGAAAATACGTAATTTATTTTTATGCTTTAGAGCATTTGCACTAACCCAAGGACATGCCTTCCTCCCGGTCTTATGAAAAGCAGCTAAGCAAGAGCTGCTCTCCTAGGTTTGAACGCCTGGGTTGGAAATGGGCTCCTCTGGTCCCTGCTTCATCCTCCCCTCCTGTGTCAGAGGCCCAGGGATACCTGGAGCAGCGGGGTGCAGGCTGGTGGCTCACAACAGGGTCACTTCCACACGGAAGAAGAGGGTCCTGCTCCAAGGCTCAGAACTCCCGCGCTTGCGCAGCAACTACTGCAGCTACAAAAGACCAGAGCTGTGAGAACTACAATGAATTTTCCCCCTTCTCTCCCAACAAAACCTCATACTTTAATCTAAAATCTAGGTGGATTTTAGGTACTGCATAGAAGATTCATCCCTGAACACCTGGTCACTGCGAGGAAGCCCACAGGGAGCTCGGGTACCTTTCTATAGAGTGCTCTCTTTGCCTCCTGGCTGCTGCCAGTTTTGCTTTGGATTGATACCCAAGGGAGTTAGCACTCCAGAATCTGAAAGCGTTTACCATAAAGAAAAATGTGCTGTTTACATGCACATACATACATGCATTTTCTGTTTTGATGTATAAAAGGAAATACGGTTGCTGAGCTCTTGGGGAAACAGATGCTATCCACACACACAGGATAAGTGAACTTCTGGGTTTTTAAAGCAGCTGCCTTTTTCTTCCTGCTCCCATATGCAGCCCCTGATGAATCAAAAATATATATTTAATCCAGAAAATTATTATTTTAGAATGTTCCGAATAGTCTCTAGAGCTAGACAGATTTTAACATATATTTTTTTATTAAATATGTAAAAAGATAAACGCAAGTCAAGTTATTCACATATTCAGACAAAAATCTACTCTATCATGCGACAGTTTGTGGATAATGTAAAATGACTGATACATCTGAATAAGACTTTCTTTGTATCTATTATGCCATTACTTATCTATTTATAATTAACAATACATATGTTTACATTCCTTTCAGTTTACATTTAATATATAACCAAAGCTTTATGGTGTGCTATTTAGTAAAGGTAATTACAAATGCATATTAAAACCATAACAGAAGAATGGGTTACTCACAGGGGGTGGGGGGGAAGGACAACTCTTTCCCCTTTCAGAACACTGCTCTCCCCTCAGCACAGCCACATTTCTGGTGCCCCCAAAGAATTTCACTGCCCTGGCTCCCTATATCAGTCACTCCCCCCTTGATACAAGCAGTGAGAGGGCTATGGTGCTTGGATCAGAAACAGGATACAAGGAATTTTCAGGAAACAAAGTTCAGCTTTTTTTAAATTATTTTTTCATATGTGCTTCAAAAGAGAGAAAAGAAGAGAGGCACAACAACCTGGATACGAACTGTCTGGGGAGCTCAGAAATCCCAACCTTTTGCACCTTCAGAAAAATGTTTTCCCTTGAAGTGCTCTCCATGCACCTGCTCAAGTATTGGCAGAAGGATGAACTCCAGTAAGCAGAGACATGCTGATGAAATTAGGTTTATAGTCTGATCCCAAACTCCTTGCCCCATTCAGAGATCCCATGAAGGTTAAAGGACATTCTGGAGTTTGGAAAAAAATTAGTAACTGCTCTTCAACAGTATTATGAAGAACTACTGTTTATTACAATGACAATTGTAATAAGTACATATGTTCTAATAAACACAAATACAACAAAAATGACAATTCCCCCATTTGTGGTGATTCTCAGAAATAATTATTTTGGAAAAAAACACGATTTTATAAACCAGACCTTATTTATAACCAATTGAAACGGGAGAGGAAAGCGCTGGCCTGCAGGTTGCAGTACTTTGATTTCATCACTGGGTAGGATGTGAGGTCAATACTGGGTGCAGGGCTGGGAAAACTTCAGCCTGCAGGGTCCAGAAACTCTTCTGCTGTGCAGGGGGAGGATCAAGGAACTGGAAATACCTGTTCTGGTGCTCAACAGCATTTTATATATCGTTGGTGGTGCAACACAACAGCAGGGTTCTCACATTTAACTAAGAGCCACTTAGCTGCAGAAGATTGATTAGGAATGGAAAACTGCATGTGCATGTGTGTGTGCCTGGGGGCTGATTCATTGGAAACCTTTCTATGGAAGCATAAGCTGGGGACCTAACGCTTTAGGAACCTATGAATGCCTAAAATGATTTAGTTGTTCAATAGGCTGTGGGGTTTTTCAGTGAATGCCAATTGGGATGGGACTTCCACATACCTGCTAAATCAGCACAACAAACCAGAATTCAGAAAATGAAGTGAGAGACCAAGAATAACAGGCTTTAAATAACTAGAGAGACTACAATGCACAGTGGTAGGAGAAGAATAAGGAATGCTTTTTATACTTCAAGATACCTCTGTTTATAAAATACCATCATTTAGAACAGGACCATGGGGCCAGACTGGAAGGGAACACTCCCACTGCAGACATCTCCAGTGCACACACGGCTCTGCACCACACTGGCCTCGAAGGAGGAAGTCAGCCAAGTGTAGAACCAGCTCTCTGTCCTCAGTCAGATGGTGCCCTTCTGATGTGTGCCCTGTCTCCAGGAGGACTCCTCACTGCTTGTCCATGCTTTAGAAGCAGCCTCAAACCTGTGAAGTGTCCACCATCCACTTTTGAGGAGTTTGGGGTACGGTTCAGGGCCAGTGCTGTTGCTGTTTTCCCCCATACTTTGCACTAGTGACAAAATTTCTGTCTTCTATACTTGTATGGCTGGGGCAATGGAAGGGGGAAGGAAAGTGGAAAGAAATGGCTGGCCTACTTTCTCCTTTTCTGAGAGGTGAGAAGCCAAGGATGATGGTAGAAACTGTGTCCTGCAGCTACACTTGTGTCAAGGAGATTTCTCTCCTCCCTCAGCACTGAGCTCTGTGGAGGTAGAGCTGCAGCTGGAGGCTGGGATTCCTCAGAAAGGAAGAAAATCTGGGAAATGTCTATTGACTGGTTAGGAAACTGGGAGAGTTTTCAAGAAGCTTAAGTGGATGTCTGTTCCTCCAGAAATCAGCCAAAAAACATATCATGCAGCTTTCTAACACGGGGGTTTAAATCTCCCAGTGAAACAGATGCTCTGCCTTCCATTTGTGAAGGCAGGAAAGGAATAAATGCGAGCAACACAAGCGTTTTCCTCCACAACACAACCTCATCATTATGGCTTGAGTATGACATCCACTGTATCCCTTTATTTCAACTGTTTGGCCAAATTGATGCCCCAAGGCAGATGTACTAGAAAACGCAAAAGCACCACAAAGTGAGAGACACAGCTAGTGGTACAGAACTCCTTGCCACACAAAATGCCAATATAAATATGTCAGAACAAGTTACAAGTGTATCATACTTAAGACGAAAAAGAAAAAAAATAAATATATATATTTTTAAAGAGCAGAACAAATCTCAAGCAGCCAAGTGGTGACGTTGCAGTGATGTACAGTAGGTGATGTAGCCCTACAACCTCTTGGGAAGATACACTGAAAGAAGACGTCTGCAAATGCATCTTGGCAAAGTATTGGTACAGAATGCAGTGGTTGGCTGGCACTCACTATGGTACATAAATGTTAATGGCAGACTGGGAGTGAACTGATTTCAAGTTTGAGGCCGCACATGTTCCATTCTCCAGAAGAAAGTTCTCACACAAAACGAAAATTGTCAGAGATGCTGCGTGAGTCAGTACTCATCCTGCTGCTGGGGCTGTTCATGGACTTGCTCTTCACCTTCATGTTCATCTGTGTGGCTCTCCTGTAGGGAGAAAAAGATCCCAAAATATTCTTCAGCAGAAAGCATTCCTCATGTAATCTTGCCCGTGGTGCTCACTGTAGCATAAAACTTAACAATTTTCATGCAAGGAAGTACAAAATGAGCTGTTACCTGAGGAAAGCAGCACCTCATAATATTACATTGAAATGTACTTACTTTACTTCTCATTGAGGCATATGCACTACTGGTATTTCCCTAGAAAAAAAGTCAGCTTTCAACACCACTATCTGTTATCTGTTCTGGTGAGCAAACATTGTGAATAGTTAGACAGTGATATGCCAACAGTTAGATGCTGTACCATAGCATCCTGATGTCCGCCCATTTTCAGCTTGTCCAAGGTTTTCTGAACCTGTCTGCTGCAGTTTTCACACAACCTTCTCTCAACATTTAGATCAGTAAATGGACAAGACACTTTTACTATCACCTGCTTTAAAAATTCAACACAGCCTCCTTTTTGAGGTCCGGCATATTACTTTCCCAAAATAATACACCCACGCTAACTCCCACAGCCTTGCAAACACATTTTCTTGGAGAGGCTGGGGGGAAGAGCCCCATATTCACTGACTTAGAGAGCTACTGTAAAAAGCACTAATAACTAAGTAATCATTTCCCATTGTTTTTATGCACAGAATTACCCAAAGCTGTCTCTTTGAATATACATTCCCACTGGAAGATGAATCCCTGACACAAGGAAAAGCCAGATCCTCGCTGCAGGTGATAAACAACTTTCAAATTAGAGGCAACAGGCCTAGTATCCTGAGTTGACCTCAGTGTTATCTGAGCTCAAAAAGTCTGGCTGACTTTTAGAGCATCCCTTCCGGACTGCCATTAAGCACAGCTGCATTTACAGCTTTCCTCTCGAGTGCTTTCCATCTTTCCACAGCACGGTTCACTGAAGAGATCCCTCTTGTGTACACTCTGCCCTGCATTAGTACTGCTCCACCCTAGGCAGCTCCAAAGGAAAACACTTTTCCAATACACTGAGCTGCCATTCAAAAATCCAGCATCGCCAGTGGGCTACCTGTGCAGAACTCGCCTGGCTCCCTAACTTTTGTTAGAAGCAAGCTGATTGAACAACAAACTTTAAAAATTACTACTGGTAAGTTTTCAAGTTTGAGGCAAAAATCAAAAGAAAAGGAAGGCCATCATTTTCATTTCCCCACAGTAGTCCACAGCAGCTCATGAAACATGCAAATTCCCTTCTGGCAATAAAGTATCTAAAGGGCAAAAGCAGAATAAGGTTCCAAACATTTGCTGATACAATGGAAAGAGTCATCCCTTTACCACATATAGAAACAGCCCAATTTCAATTGGAAGCCAGCTTTCTATCAGTCAGGTGCCTTTTTCAGGTAGAAGTCCCACGTCAGTCAGGGCAGCTGAAGTTAAGCACGTTTTGGCCCCTTGGAGGAAACGATGCCCTTATTACATACAGTAGGTACATCATGTCAAAACAGCTTTGTGAGCAGTACCTAAAAACTGCAGCTCTGTGATGGGCTGCAAGGGTGCAGGATGTGCTGAGAACACGAGGTTCACAGGGAGGAGCTGACAGCTGGGAGAACGAGACCCTGCCCTGCAGGGTGACAAAACTGGAGCTTCTTTAGCTGCAGTGAGCAATGCTGCCTTAACCCCACCTGTCCTGAGCCTCCTTCTGTGCTGAGGTGACCTGCTCTGGAATGCACATGTTCCACAGGCCCTGTGCATGAAGACTTTATGAGATGCACTATTAGAAAGCCCACCTGTGCAGGCTATATGGGTCATGTATGTGCTTTCCTCTCATTTGTACAATGGGAAAAGCCTCTAAGCACAGGGAGCGGGATCTACTCCACAGCTCTGAAGAGAAGTGGTGGCCCCTATTCTGCCAGGTTTATCTTTGATGGAAATAGTGAATCTTATAATGTAACTACCTCAGAAATTGTTCTGAGACTTGAGACACGTTTTTCAGTATGTATAGCTTGTATAAATACATGAAATGGGAACCATAAAAGTCCAATTACTTTGGGACTGTGGAATCTCATTGAACAGCATCCCCTAATAAGGAAAGTAGTGGAAGACCTATTTAGAGCATTTATTTCTGGCTTGAGCCACATGACCATGGTCATCTCTGTCTCCCACACCAAGAGATGGTCTCTTTTGACCCTTAGATCCATTTGCCTCAAACTATTCAGGTGTGCCTGTAGACTGAGGAGTTAGACTACGAAAACCTGGTGCTGGGGAGGTTGGGGGCCTCTTCCAAAAATGGCACCAAATATGGAAGCTGCTAGAGCAAAACGGTACCAAGCCAGCTGCATTTTGAGCAATTGCTCTGGGAAATTGAGCAGAGCAGCTGAGATACCCAACATGAGCAATCCTCCCAAATTATACATGAGCTGAACCACAACAGCCCGTGTAGGAGAGCAAAAGCTTTTCCACTTGACCAAGTGCTTTACACACTGAGAGCTTGAAAAGTAGGGACCACATCTCTCCACCACTCAAATGTAGCCTTTTGAGCACTGTTCTCTGGCAACTTTGATGTTTTTGATGAAGAAGAAGGATTACAAATGACCAATTTGTAATTAGAAATTACAAAGGTCTATGGACTGATCAGCCAAATGTTAAATGACAGTAGAAGACATTATATCCCTCTTGCTTAAACAGAGACATAATGATGAGGTTTAAGCAGAACCAAAACAGGGAAAAGAAAAAGAAGGCTCTAAAGAGAAGGAACCAGCTGGATTGATATTTGTGCTGCTCAAAGCCACCAAAATAAAATGAAAAAAAAAAAAAACAACAAAAAACCCCCAACCCCACCAAAACCAAAAAACCCCAAACAAACAAAAAACCCTTTTTCAGACTTGAAAAATTAGTTCTTACTGAATTAAGCAAAACAGAAGCTTAGGAGGTGACATGCCTGAAACGACACTATAAACTGAAATTCTGAGAAAAATAATTACCCCATCCCCCACCCCAAGATATGAACCTGATCAAAATATCTTCAGTGCAATACTACAATAATCAAACACCTGGGGAATGATTCTTTGAAGGGCTAAACTCTATACTTGCATTTTGAATCATTCTACACACAATTCTAACAGCATAATGGTCTGACTAGGAAAGCCAAACTGCTGTTACCAAGGGATTAACCTGCAAAATACTACAAGATAAAGAATTTAACTTGGGACAAATTCATTAGAGAGAGAGAGAGAAAAAAAAATCCCAGATCTGAAGGGCAAAGCAGTGCAATAAGAGAGTGAAGTCCAAAACCAAAAAGTAGGCAGGATCTAAATCAGCACTAAGCTACAGAATCTTTGGTTTAGTGCTAATGCATTTGGGTCTTTCCTCAGCAAGTCACAGTCCATCTGTTAAGCTGAGGAGATCAAGTCTCCCACCAAAAGGAACAAAAAAGTTGTGTGAAGAATGGCCTCTGTATTCCTCTCTGGAGGAGCAGTGCTCTCCTGCTGCAGAGACACACCCAGTCTCCAAGAGCAACCACATTTTAGATGAAGGCACAGTTGTTGTATGTAGTTCACATGCAGGTATGGATAATGATTTCAACAGAGGAAGGCTTGGAAGGAAGAAGCAGATAAAACACTGGGAAATGGACTGAAGTAGAATATTTTGTAATGTGTTCTGCCATTAAGGAAAACTGCAGAAGGAAAAGCATTCCTTGGTGTGGAACCACTCTGTTATTTAAGCCAACAGACAGATAGATGTGGTAGGGGTATGGGGAGACGAGAGATTTTTCTGGCTTTGCTTTATAAATAAATCACTGCTCTTGAATCCAGAAGATATTTTCTCTGACCGCTATATATATGTAACACTTTTACCCTGTTATCACATGCCTGGCAAATTTGTCTCATTGTTTATTCCTGTGAAAAAAATGGTTTCCTTTTCCTTTTCCTCTCTAGCACTCACTCTGCACTGCTGAAAAAAATCCTCTTTCCCTTGTCACTTCTCATCTGAGCAGTGGCACCTGTTAGCTTCAAACTTGTGGTTCTCTTGCACCTAACTTTCAAACATTTAGGCCCTGCATTAGCCTCTTTTAGAACAAGTATGTTGAATTAGTAGTTCCTTCAGCACCAGTTTTGATGGCAAATTGTCAGCTGACTACTGCTGCAACAGCTTTCTGGGAGCAGATGTAAGACAGCCTATGGTACCACAGTGCTGCCAAGGGATTAAGTTGATGCTTGTACATTCTGGAGCCAAAGCCTTCCTTTGCTGGAGACTGAAGGGTCAATTGTCAGTACAATCCATACAGGGATTTAGTTAACATGAATGGGAGTAGTTCAGCTAAATCTCCACCGAATCATTATCCCTGAATGTCTCTGAGGAATTTAACCAGCACCCTTTGCAGCTTCTTGCTTTGTTCAGTGTCTACAACATTAAGTCCAAGATGCAATGAGATTCTTGCTTAATCTTGCAGACAATACACCTCTGAAATTTTGCTAATAGAGGATTATTTGGTTTGCACAAGGAAGAATTTTGCCTATAGCAACAGGATAAAAAATGCTAAAGGGCATTATCTTTGTAGATATAATTATGTATTTGGCAATCTGCACCATACATATTCCAACACTGCTACATGGGCCAGAGAAGGTTCACAGCTGTAGACAGTGAACAGCACCTCTGCCAGAACTTTTGTAATTTTCAACATAGTAAAGAACGTGAGTAAAAGACTTCGTTCACACAGGGGGAAGATGAAAAAAACAAAACTAAGGCTCGGAACCATATGCAATCAATTTAAAATTGTGACAGAGACCCTCCTCTTTTAGATAAATCTCAGCAAACCCAGAACACAAAACCTACACTGAAACAGTGAAAAGCAACAAACCTCCTGAATCCTCTCCCCAAGCTAAAAAGTCTGTTGTCTGCAATTACAAACCTTTCTGGGGAGGAGTCACAGGAATCCTAGTTGCTACAGTTGTGCTGGCCTAAATACAGGATATGACCCAATACTATACCAATAAAATTTTACACAATTAAGCTTTTCTTGTTGAAATAAAAACCATTAAGCTTCAACTTACATGTTCATCTGAAGCATAAAGGACTTCCATTAGCCGATTGACAAGGTCATTATTCTCTCCTCCGTGTTCTTGGCAGAGAAGTTCAATCTCCCTTAATTTGCCAAAGTAGAAATCCCTTTCCTTCTCCACACCTTCAAGTGCAAGTTTTAATGAATGTACCTGCATATAAACCAAGACATGATGCATCAGTTTTGAGGTGCACTACAGACAAGACAGTCTAACACAGTCTAAAATTTTGTATGCTACACAATCTTAAATACAGATCCAATTTTATAGCTTAAAATGAAGTCCAGTTTTCTTTCTGCAGTGCTAAATTGAACACACAGAGAACAGTAAATCAGGCTCCCCCACTACTCCCCCTAGATACATCCTAACCTTGATCCTTAAAGGTCAATTTTCTCAGCACTCTTTTATACTGAAGCTCAAAGCAGCAATTCAGAAACCCGGGCTACTTAAGCCATGTCTCCTAACAGAGCTGCCAGAAATGTCATGTAGTGGTAACTAATAAAACTTTCAGCTCAGTACTTGCATTATTTTGCCTGGATAAATGTGTAGTTGTTGGGAAACCTACAATATCTCCTTGCCTAAAAATACATTGAACTAGCAGAGGAGGGAAATAATCTAGTTAGGAAATTAAAAGATCCTCTAGTTACAAATGTGGTACTGCTGTGCTGGCTTTCCACCTCTCCTGTTCTGCCTCCTCACTTACCACATTTTACAAACCTGTGTTTCAGCACCCTGCTGCCATGACTGGGTACACCACAGGCCACCTGCTCTGACTGATGTGCTGTTTCTACCAGCAAATTCTCTCAAATGCCAAGTACCTTTTCTCCTTGCAACCTTGTTCACAAGTCTTCAAGCTACGCTGTCAGTCTCAATTTCACCACTAGGACTGCTGCAAATAATTCATGGGCAATGCAGCTGTTAATGATTAGGCTTTGTATAAACCACGACAGATGTTGCAATATATTTTTATACATATATATTTTAAAAAGAACGATTTTGTGGGAGCATAATATAAACTTCTGTCTAATGGGGTATACACAATCAGGATAACATCTAAGTGGCTTGGAAATTTGGAGGACAGCAGCATAAAAACCAACAGAAATAATAGTAGATAAAGCTGTCTACAGTAAACACACTGACCTCAATCACATCCAATTACAGCCAAATAAGCATTCACATTTTAAAGCCTGCAATTATACAAATGGTTTTCTAAATAAAAGATGCTAAATAAATTAAATCATATTAGACTACATTTCAGTGAACTGATAAGATTTAATAGAAACTTCTGTGCTGCCAGTTCTACTGCAAGTTAATTTTTCCTTCACTAGTAAAAATACCAGCAGAGTTCAAACAATGCTTTGATAGCCTACTAAATCCTTTCAGTTTGTTTTTCTATGACTGCTGAGCTAGGGATGCCTTTTTCTGACCTTTGATTGCACTCTCAAAGGCGTCAAGCATCAGAACTGACCTGTTACCAGAGCAGGATCTCAGGGCACCTCATTTATGCACTAATTCATTTCTGACCAGCTGCCTGATTGTGACACTCAAGTCTTCCCTTGACAGCTTGAATCCATTATGGATATAATGACCAGTCACCTTAAAATTAACTATTTTTTTACAAAAGTAGGAATAGCAAAATGAAACAAGAGTTTACAATATTCTGGTCTATAGATGAAGACCTCATATTTAGGATGTGCCTTCTGGAACTGCCACAGCATATTGCTTGACAGCAATACCTGCATCCAGCCAGAATAAGAATGCAACTGCTTCCAGATCTCTTGCTCTGTGCTTGCTAGAGCTTGGGAAAACAATGAACTTCAGCTGAAAAATTGGCGGCTAATGGCTGAGACTATCTCTCTTTCTGACCTATTTACTATGAAGAGATTCTCCTGTTTTCATTCTCACATTCATGCTGTTTAAAGAAACAAAATCATTTAACTATACACAGAATTAATTAACCACTGTATACAGAAAACATTGTAATAACCAAACCAGATATGCTTTCCTTCAGCTCCAACTACCTGTCTGTGCCACGTGAATCCATATTTCTTCAGATACTTTGCACATCTGCATCCTACTTTTTCCTTCCATGAGTGTGCCAAAAGGCTGACATTTCAGGAACACTTCATGTCAATTCCCATGCTCTATTTCTGGACTGAAAGTACCTCTCTGCAACCCAGTTAATGGGTGCAAAGGCAGCAGTTCTTACTGACTGGTCTTTTCTCTGATGGCACTTGCTGGTAGCATGAATACCCACAGAGCTGCAGAGCCAGGCTGCAGATTAGGCCCTACTGTAGGCAAAAAGCCACAATGATGCAGTTTTCAGAAACTACATGTATATCAGCACACAGCTACTATTTCGTGGGACCATTCTCCATATGTAAAATTCCCTTCTCTGTGTGCAACAGTCCCTGGTTTGTGTTGTCACCTCAGCTGCACTCTTCGAGAGAGAGTTAATTGGCACAGACCAAAGACACAACAGGGAAAACTTCATTATTTTAATGCTATGGGTAATCAAGTTCCAGTGCAGAGTGACACTCCTTGAAATTCAGTTTTGGAGTTTAATTTACTAAGATGATTTTAAGAGAAACTTTAAGATTGTAGAGAGCCATTAACTGGCAAATGTTAGGGACAGCTTGCAATGATTGCAAATAGCTCATTAAGCTACATTATGGTAAAACATAATGTACAGACATCCCCACTAATTCAACTTTTCTGCTACAAATTGCATGGAAGTTCAGAGTTCCATCTCCCTCAGCTGCTATTCATGAAAGGGATGAAAAAACTATTAGGGCCACATAGGCCCCTGATATCCAAGACCCAATTCAGCACTTCTTACTTATAATCAACACAGAAACACGGTAACAGCGGCTGCTGCCCTCATCTCCACAACTGCTGCAGAGTAGTAAAAACCAGGAAATTTGGCTCTTGCAGCATACTCACACTGGGGGTCAGGAAAACCTGGCTCAGAGCTGCTTGCAGCATAGCTTTTTTGGCTCGTGTAATACAGTCATGGTTTACAAGTATCCATTAGTGGGAAATGAGATACCAAATGCTGTCAGCATTAAGAAAAAAAGCCTTCCAGACCATTCTAGCTAGATGATGTCTCCCAAAAACTAGCTATTAAAGAATCAGTTTTTCAAATCCTCAAGATTTCTTCTTCTCTTTGGTGATTGGGGAAACCATCAGTTTTCCTTCAGGGTTATTTGTATATAAAGCTTAAGGTTTTCACACATGGAACGTGCTAGGAGTATGTTAGCAGTGGATATGATAGTGACTGTCTATTTCAGTAAAGATCAAATATTTTTATGTTGCTCAGATGCCAACCAACTCTTCCTCCTGAAGCAAACACATTCTGACTTCTGACTACAAATGTTACGGTTTCAGTTGCATTAAGCTGACGTTTGAACTCTGCTCGACATTGTTTTAAAAAAAAGAGTCCATGAGAAATATATACATCCATTCCTTGCGCAACATTTAAAAACTTTTCTGTTACAGCAACAATCTAGAGCCCATTTGGAAAGCTGGTTGACCCTGTTGTGCTCTCTGCTGCTCAGAATAATACCCTGAATCTGCAGAATGCCATGTCTGGGATGTGGCTATCCATCCACCACCTTTCAGTGTACAACTCATCAAAAATTTGCAAACAGTGCCCTTGCAAACTGAAGTCTTTGCTATTCAGGTCAATGAAAGTCTGAAACTGAAATGCACTTAACTGTGGAAAATTATACTTGATCCAGAATAACGACTGCTTCCTGTATGCAGCTGCCAAGAACTCTAAAATATGAGTTTTTTCCTTTCCATTTTCCCTCACCAAGGACAAATACAGGGATCAGGCCTTATATGTAGTAGTGGCATTTACACCATTCTGACAGCACAGTCTTAAGCCAGATGCAGGTATTTATTCTGTCCAGTGCAGATATTCTTGCAGCTCAGAAATGAGATAATGGTGTAAAGCTCCAGGGCATAAACAAAAATGAAGCCCTTACATTCCTAACATTACAGAAATTCTGAACCTTTTAAATTATATTGCAGAACATTATTTATAATATAGCTAAGTATTCTCAAAAAGGTAGATCACATTTTTAAATGAAAATGGTGTGTTAGCTTCTTTAACACCTTCCTTCCAGAAAGCAGAGCACAATGCTCTACTCTAACTGCAAATCTCTTAACACCTTTGTATGACAAATAGGCTTGTTTTCTCCACAGAGGCACATTAAATGATTTATTTCAATTTCTAATACACAAGAGGAAAGACACTATTTGGATTTTTCCTATTCATGTGAAATAAAAGATATATTTCAACATCTAATAAAATTACCATGCTTCAGCAAGACTTACCTGTCACTACTAAGATCATAATTTTAAAATACTGGCAAAAATCAGTCATCTCTGCTAGACATTATTTTTTACAATAAATCCCTCTTTTAAAATGTTTTTTTCATTTCTTTCCAGCTGAACTATTTCCACTTTTGTCCCTTCGTAATTCTGGAGAGCATCATTCATCAGAAGACAATATTAAATTCCATGCCTGCCTGTGACAACGAATGGATCTATTTTTGTGCCTAAAGCAAATTTACCTGTTCACTGAGCTGTATGACTTGAGTTTCCAAATCTTTATCTGATTTGGATGCCGAGCTGCTTGGTGCAGCTTTTTTTGCCGAAGATGGGCGAGAAGGTGTTGATCCTGGTTTAGAAGCTGGACTGGATTTAGCAGCACCTGAAAAACACAATAAATAAGTAAACAATAAACAAGATTGATCTCTGTAATAAATGCATTCCTATTAAACTGGTACTGAAACACAAGTATTGATTTTACAGGCATCCATCCTCTCTCTTACTTCAAGGTGACAGTAGAGGAAATTCCACTGCTGTTATGCCTTGGGAAAGGAAAAACCACATTTGCTCCCAATCTGAGTTTGCTACTGAAAGTGAGGTAACTCTAAAACCAAAATAAACAAAGCCAAACCAAGAATAAAAAGTTCCCTTAGAAATGAGCAGCTTTCAGCTTAAAAAAAAAAATGCTGTTAAGAGAGCATATTACTTAACATACATAGCTATCATCAGTTTCCCTGAGAAAGACAGAGCTGAAATAACTCAGCTGAACTGCCTCTGTGCTTTTTTCATTTTCAAAAGACAAGGGCATTGAAACTCAGACAGAGCAGAATTACCCACTTGTGAACCCACAGTTGGCCACAGTGACCAGAAGATGTATTTTAATCTCCTTAGGTTTTCCTACTTCTTTTTAATTACTTGTGCTGCGAATCTGCCAGAATATGGAGCAACATCATCACCAGCAAAAATAGCAAGTAATGAGTGCATACAGACACCCTTTTTCCACAATGACTTGGCACATAAATGCCCGAGCAGAGCAACAGTTGTGTGAAAGGGTTTGCAGTGCTTTCACAGGAACCTCCCAGCCAGCTCCTCACGCCTTGCTCTGCCTCTCCATTTTTCATCCCTTGATGCTGGCTCTTTGGTACGGTCACTCAGCCCATACACAAGTGCCAGGCTCACAGCTCTCCCCCTGCCTCAGCTCCCACAAGCACTGCACTCTGACTCAGCCTTTTCCTTACTCCCTCCAACAAGGAATAAATTTGAGTTGCTCTGGACAGACATCTGATACAGAAACTGGTCTGGTTAAGAAGACAAAACAGAAACCCAGCCTCTCTCTGGCCTATTTGATTTGACTTGATTTATTAAAGCAGGCACGTGAATCAGAGGTCCTGCTCGACAGCACCCATGATCATCACTGTTTCCTACAAAGAGCAAAACATAGTTGTCCAAACGTGCTGACAGGCTCCATGCCATCCTCCACCATCAAATGCTGTCAGCTCTGAAGCCTGAGCCACACAGGAGACAGCCCTAACCCAGCAGGCACCCAGCTCCCAGCTGAGCTCTGAGCTTGCTTGCTGCTCACAAGTTCCAGAGGAATTTTGCCCTGGCTTTCTCAGCAGCCACCTCCTACCCCACACCTTACCAGCTGCTCCTCCCATAGGATTACTTGATTTATGGCACACTACAAATAGTTTTAAGTTGTCATTTCCACAATGTATCCCCAGTGTCAGACAATGCTTTAATAAAACAATTTTTTGTAAAATCCAGAGTAATAAAAAAAAGCCATTACTAGGAAGAAACTGCAAGAAGGCGGGGAGAGGAAGAGACAGCCTGTGGGGCTGTCCACATGCCCAGACTGTGGAGCTCACTGAGTCTCACTGACCTAGAACTGTGACAGTGGTTCATTGGAAGAGCTGGAAAGTGATGGGCAAGGAGAGCAGCAATGGATTATTTAATCAAGCTTAAGCTTTCCTGATTTAGTCACAGGCCTCCCTCTGTAGCAAGCATCTCCTCCCACTCCTATGGATAACTCTGTATTAACTGGGTCACCTAAAGCCAACAGAACACAAACAAACAACTTGATAATTAAGTTAGCATGTGTAAACATTTCTGTGCAAGATAGACATCCTCCTTTTCTATGCTCTTTCAGGAAAAAAAAAACATACTGGTGGGAGTTTTTGTGGTTTTGTTGTGTTTTCTTTTTCCTTTTGTTTGGTGTTCTTTGTTTTGGTTTTGTTTCTTTTAGAAACTGGTGACTCCAATAACTTCCATGTCTATTGAATATACAAACTCTTCTCTAGCAGATTTCAGATATAGTACATGGGCTTTCTAAAGTTGGGAAAATTCAGTGTTGTGTATATGTCTGAAATGAAACTTTTTTTCACAACATACTTAGATCAGCAAAGAATAAATAATTTGTTGAAAAACATTAAAAATGCCAAGATCTTTTGCTGCTATTTTTCTCTATGAAATTGCCTAAACTTTAGCATTCTGCCTTCAATGCTTTCAACATTCAGCCCATATTTTGACTAACCAAAACCTAGTTGCTTTAGAGCAGGATTGCTAAAATGTTCTCTAAGCCAGGAAAATAATTTTCATTTGGATTAGCAGATAAACAGAAGTAAACTAGTATCAAAATATGCCATAAGAACACACACATGAAATAAAATCACTTTGACTCCAGCATTCCAGTTGGACCAAAGCACAGTGATTTACTTCTTATTGTATTCTACAACTACAAGAGCCAGGTTCAAGGTATCAACAGAAAAGTAAATGCTTTAAAGCTGGCACAGAGAGAGCTAAGGAAAGAGCAGGCATAAACATTTGATCCCCAGGTATTCTCTCTAATTTGCAGCTGAGGTGCCCTCCCAGAGCGTGCTGAGCGAGCCTCATCCCCAGTGCCTGCAGCACTGATACGTGGCATTATATTCTGCCTCCTTTGAAAACAACAAAGCCTTTTGAATTTCTACAGCAAAGTGCCACTAAGCTTTATAAAGTCCAGACAAATCAAAAGAAATCAACTTTTGCTCCACTGCTCAGGATCAGCTCTTAAATGACCACGACATTTCAATTTCAGTAACACAGATAAAAACCTGCTAACTAGTTACTAGGAGGTATCAGCAACAGCTGGATAGAACTTAATTGCAAGAGAGAATGCTTAGGGATTTCTAATTTAAAATTTCCTGGAGGAAAAAAAAACCGCTTTACCGCACATTTATTCTAAGACATCATTTTTATAATCAGCTCAGAAGTAAGCTTCCATTCTAGCAGAAGCCTAATTTCATAAAATAATTAAAGGATGCTGGTCAGCAGATTAATGCAAGTACTTGAAACAGCCAGATATCTAAACAGAGACAAAAGATCTTGATAGACTTAATGACTTGGTGTTGAGCAATGGTTTTGCAGTCAATTAGTGCAATAATAGAATAACTCCTAATGCACTGCTCAGAGGGACTATATAACCCAAGCAGTGTAAACTCTTTCCAACATCACATCTTCCATGAAAATATTTATATAAAACCCATTTACACATTCTGAGAAACCACAAGATTTTTTACAGGTATTTTAGGTAAAAAGTATCCAATAATCTTCTCTTTTCCCTGATCAGTGAGAGAATTGCATTGTGATCAACAACATAACTGTTTGCCATTATTAATTCCTCTTCAAGCTTACTGCTGATGTTCAAAAAGAGATGCAGAGCCCTTCCTTGGAAAGGAACATCCCCATGCCCCAAAACATGCTGGCAGCCAAAAGACTGGAAAGCACTGTGGCAGAAAAGGATTTGAGGGTCCTGGTGGACCCTGAGCTGAGCATGAGCCAGCAAAGCACCCTTCCAGCAAGGAAGGCCAGCAGCCTCCTGGGCTGCACTGGGAAGAGCATCATCAGCAGGCTGAGGGAGGTGATCCTCCCCCTCTAGTCAGCACTGGTGAGGCACAAGAGAAATGCTCGGCTCAGTTCAGGGCTCCCCAGAATGGGACAGACATGAATGAACTGGAGAGAGTCCAGAAATGGGCCACAAAGACCAAGGGAATGGAGCACATCACATAGGAGCCAAGTCAGAAAGCTACCCCTGTTCAGCCTGGAGAAGAGAGGCTTCAAGGGGGTGTCTTATCTACGCCTCAAGAGAAGGTACAAAGAAGGTAGGAAACAGGCTCCTTTCAGTGGTGCCCACAGGATGGGAGGCAATGGGCACAAAATGAAACACAAGAAATTCCATTTAAACATAAGAAAAGACTTCTTCACTCTGAGGGTTATCAAATACTGGAACAAACTGTCCAGAGAGGTTGAGGGATTTCCAACCTCAGAGATACTCAAAATGTGACTGGATATGTTCCTGGGCAACCAGCTCAAGGTGACCCTGCTTTCAGCAGAGCAGTTTGACTGGGTGATCTCAGAGGTGTCTTCCCACCTCCACTGTTCTGTGAGAAGTTCTGTGACAGCATGCCCTAATTTTAGGCCAATGCAGCGTTCCAGTTAGAATTTTTTTGTAAACACTATTGCAGCTGTTTCAATTAGCACCTGGATAACTTTTTGTACCTGCCCACATAATGCTACCAGAGATGAGAAAAGTAAATTCACAATTGAAAGACAAATTATTCTGTTCTTGTACTGAATTAAGTTGAGATGAGCCACCTTTGAAATGCATTAGAGGTTTCCATCTGTGGTACTCCAGAAACAATTACTAGTCAGTCCACCATAATTAAATGCATCCCACGCAGTTTCAGCTTCACTGTTCTTTTTGCTAAATACCTAAGTTCTACAAACAGATGCTAACTTCTGCAACATAAAACAGTGGATGTTGGCACTGTGCAGGTTTGGGTACTAAAAAGCTAGGCTGCAAATTCCAGTTCTCTTTACATCCCAGGCACAGTCTTGTAGACAAGAGACCTACTTAACGTTTAGGGAGAAATTTTCCTTGAAGCTATATGGGTAATTAGTATGCTGTTAAATATTTATGCAAAATTTCAAGAAAACATGTGCATGAATACAGTGTGGACGTGCATGAGGAAAGTGTGGAGAGCAATGGAAGCCCTGAGCAAACACAAGACTTGGCTGAGCCCACACAACCACTGCTCCAGTGGAATTTGGGAATCACTTGCAGTCTATTTTAGTCAAATTAAAGGATTTCATAAAAAGAATATTCCTGACTCATGCCACAGGAGAAAAAATAAACCCAACAAGAGGCCACAGTAATTTCTTCACAAGCTAAAGAAAAACTCTCCACCCACTTAAACCAAGAGAGCGAGAACAGTAGATTAATTAATATTCACACACTCTTATTATTGTAGCTACACCAGGACACAATAAAATGCTCAATTTAGGGACACTTAATGAAATAAGTGATGACAAATTATACTAAATGGGAATTATGTGGCCTCAGACAAAATCTGACTCACCTTTCCAAATCCCAACATGCTGCAGTGCAGCTGTCCTAATTATTTTGTGGTACTACCTTCCCCTGGCTGGCAGGACCCTTCTGTCCTCTCAGCTCCCCAAACCTTCACTGCTGCTCATCCAGTACAGCCTGCTCAGCTCTGCATTCATCCTCTCTGCCAGACAACTGGCAAAGAGAAGTGTGTACAAGTACTTGAAACTTTCACAATTTCAAGAGAGATACCCAAGTAAGAAAGTCCAATGGAGGCCACTTGTCAAATGAAAAAGTTTTTCGGATGGCATGACTGCCTCAGTTTGTCTTCAATACAAGATCAGATAGAAAGGAGCTAACCAAAGCCTTTCCCCCATCATAAATGAAGACTTTACTATAGATTTAAAATAACCAATATTTATTTATTATTTAAAATAAGCAACTACTACTACTTCTTCTCACCTGAAATCTCTATGTGCTCTAGAAATATCTTTATGTATGCAAACATTTATCTTCAATGGATGAAACCATTCCACAAGCTTAACAGAAGAACCCAATTTAAAATTTCAAGTGCTTTTAAAAACCTGAGCTTTCTAAAATCTCACTATCTGCTTAGCTATAAGGAGAAAGCAGTCTTAAAAGGAAAATCTGAAAAAAAATCTGCAAAGAAATGCATGTTGGAAAATGAAAGAATGTGCAAATATTTGTGCAACACAGATACTCAAACCACACCCACACTGAAAATTAAGATGGCCATTTTCATCACTGCTTTTCCAAACACAATCATCTCTCTTGAAAAAAGGCCCTGGCTCCTGCACTACAAGCGTGTTGCTTCCTGGTCTAAATTCTTGAGCTCAGTGGATTTAAAAATTAAATTCTCCTCATGCTGGCAGGGGAGATGTGTCTGTATTACAGCAGTGCCACTTCACCTCCCAGGCCGGCAGTGTCACTGCACACGCTGTTCCCCTCAGTTAGTACAGCTCCTTGGCCTTGTATGAACTAGGGATGAAAACACTCTCAGTTTGTCATCCTGCAGCTCTTTCCATCTCTAGCTCTGCCACGCTGTCCTGGAGCACTGCATCACTGTGAGCAGAGACTGCCATTGCCAACATCTACTGCCTGCCACTGGGGAAAAAGGTAGCAAGCCTTGGTGGAAAGCAAAAAAAATAAAAAAACCTCAAAACATTAGGAGCTCTCTAGTCTCCCAGGAGTCCTAATTGTACCAATATTGTACCAATAGCTGCTAAAATAAAGACCAGTCTCGCTGAGTATTTTTATCCCTCAAAATTAATTTACAGCATGTCTATCCCAGCAGGATATACCATTTCCCTACAGAAAATCAGTATTTCTCTTGTGCAATTGGCTTTTCGATGGCACATTATATATAATGCATTCATGCACAAACAGTTCATTCTGCCCTGGTTATTTTCCCTGTCATAGCGTGAGTATTTTTAGCTCTCATGTGATCCTCCAGTATTTTCCAGCTCTGCTTTAGTCATCCTGCTCTCACTGAATATTTCAAACTAAAAAAAAATCTAACAGTCTTCAGATCTAAGAACCTCTCACATTTTTAGCTTACTTGTAAATAATTAATTTTATTAAGCTGTCTTATACTCGTGTATTTTTGACACCCCATACCATACACAGAGAGTGCTCCATGGAGATTTGCTCTGACATACAGGAATACTTACATAAGACACTAAGCTAAAATCCTGACAACCTGATCACTATTTCCAATTTTGATCAGAGGAAGCCTTTTCCGCTATTTCCCGCAGGGAGCATTAGAACTGGCACAAACAACAGTGCACTAATATTTTAATCCCGTAGCACAGTTTTGACTCTACATCTGTAGGCTGTTTACCACAGCATTAGAGAAGAGTGGAGGCTGTAGGAGATCGAAAGTCGGCTCAGGGCTGGCAGATGGCATTAGATCTAAAAGCAGCTGTGGTGCTGCTGCCAGAGAACCTACAGTGGTGGTCTGTGCTGCTCCTTGAAGGAGGGAAGGATCCTAATTTCCCCACTGGGGAGCTGCATTCACCTGGTGAAACCTTGCTGCTCCTAGTGTTTCTGGAAGCAGACTGTGGCACCTTCCCAAACCTATCCACCCACGGCACCACCGTCAGCTCGGCCGCAAATCGGCTCTGTCCCTGAAGGAAGGGACAAGGCAGTGTGAGGGTAGCACAGCAGATTAGTTGTAGGGACCTATTTATGCTTCCATTTCCGAGCTGCATTATCCTTGACCTGCGCTGACTCCCCAGGAGGATCACCTTTGGAATGGGAAGGGCTATGGCTGCTGGCCTGCTCACCAATTAACACAAAAACTGGTGCATTTATAGACTTCCCAAGTTTTGGGTTGTTTTAAAAGTGTTTCTTTTTCAAATTAAATAAAGACCACACTCTGCATTTATAGAGATACGAGTTAATATCCATTTACAGGTACAGGAGGCAGCTATCTGATACCAGGCATGTTGTCAAGCTTTAGAGTCTGATTAAAATATCAAAAATAATTTTAATTCATGCCAGTACCTTTCTGGATAAGTTTTCAGAGCAATCTTTAAGGATCTGACCACTTCTTAACTCAAGGACATATATCTTAGTCTACCTCTGAAAATGCATTGTTAAAACAGCGTTATAAAGCAGTTATGAATAGTCAACAATCATCTCCTAAGTCACTCAAGCCTAAAACTCTGTCAAAGGGCACTGGAAGAGTTACTCCATGGAGCAATAGCAATCACCTGAAATGCACATGAAACTACTAGTAGCTGAAGTAAATTATTCCTTTAGAAATACAGATATCTAATCAATTTAGAATGGGCATACTTTAAAGCCTGCCAAACCCCCAAATATGAATGACTACCCATGTATCTGCTTGCTCCTGACACCAAACAATAGATGTGTACATGAAGATATTCCACTACATAATATTTAAAAACTTCTGGATTATGCTGAAAGATCTTCTGCGTTCTTCATTTTTTCTCACTAGTGCTTCCTTTTGTTTTGTTAATGAACTGACAAGGCAGTATTAAAACTTCAAAGCTTCACTGTTAAGGCAGAGCAAATCACACAAATTAATAACAGCACCAAGCTCTGTGGTGTGGTCACATGCTGGAGGGAAGGGGTGCCATCCAGAGGGACCTTGACAGGCCTGAGAGGTGGGCCTGTGCAAACCTCATGAAGTTCAACATGGCCAAGTGCAAGGTCCTGCACCTGGGTTAGGGCAATCCCAAGCACAAATACAGGCTGGGTGGAGAATGGATTCAGAGAAGCCCTGAGAAGGACTTGGGGGTGTTGGTTGATGAGGAGCTCAGCAATGTGCACCTGCAGCACAGAATGCCAACAATATCCTGGGTTTTATATTACGGTTCCTATAGCACTTGTAATGAATACTCCTTCACTTCCAGCTAAGTGTGGAACACAGAGGTACAGAAGCACATCTTCCATGGTGATTTCCCAGCTGTCCAGAACTTGCTCCTGGGCATCCCAATTTACTCCCAAACAGCAGGAGATGAGGCACACACAAGTTTGCAGATGCATACAGAACTCCACCCAGAGCATCAGTAAAGGCTCCCATTCCTTCCAATGTGCAGGTTCTGTGATGGGCTGAGGTGATGCACAAAGGCACCATATATCAGTGCCACGACAGTGTGCCCACTCAGAATTCAGTAAACCCATGGAATGACTGACACCTAACTGAACTAGTTCTGTTCTGAAATGCAAGCAGCCAGAAAAGCTGGAACTCTCATTTCACCCAGCATCATGTAACGTCCATACCCTGCCATCCTCAGCTCAGAAATTAAACTAGTGTCCCGCCTGTCACACTTCTGGACGATATTTAAGTTAATAATGAAGGAAGTTTTCCATGAAAAAGGTAACTCTCACAGCTACAGGGTCTTATCAAGACTCATCACATTATCTCAGCTGTGCAATCCCACACAAAGGCTGGGAAGGCACAGGACATGCTCTTCACACAACCAACAACACAACATGACATTACTGCATTATCCTCCCCATCAGCTGGCTGGTTCCACTCCAGTAGCTATTCAATTTCTGTAGGATTGTCACCTCCACAGCTTTAATTTGGATGACATATTTGTGAATTTGGGAAGAGCAGACCATCTGTAAGAGGAATTAACAAGCACAGTAAAGTCTGTGTTTAATAAAAGCGTCTTTTCCAATTTCTGAATTGGACAACATCTTGACATTAGCACTTGGGTTTTCTGTTTCCAAAGGGAGTGCAAGACATCACATTGGAAATTGGAGCATACCAGACCCCGAAATTCAGAAGTTCAGGCATAAGACAGTGCAAAATAAAGATGTAAACAAGCTTTAGAAGCCCAAAGCAGTGCTGGCCTGCTATTAGGTGCCCCATTTCCTGGAAGCACTAATGAGCTGAAGGCAGCTGGCCAAGTATGCCCCACTTTGACGTCAGAAGTGATCAGAGCAGAACACTGAAATCTGGGTAGGATTCCAGAGCACAAGGCAGCCTAAAAGTGAGGATGCCTCACGTTTCACACCTGCCCCTGCTTTTGTGAGTATTGGTGCATATCTGAGCCCATGAGAGGAGAGGTCACAGATTTAAAATCAACTAAACATTAAACCTTTTTTGAGGAATGGGTTAGCATAAACCCAGCACAAGCCAATAAAGGAATTAGGTGTATGTGCATGTGTATTTCCACATGCACAGATCTACGTCCAGTAACACTTTTATAGTGACTTATTTTTTCCTCTTAAATGTTAGCTAAGTGACTAGTCATACCCATATTACATAAACATCAAAGATCAGGTTTAGTCCTGTGGCCTGTTCCAGAAACACTGTTGTGGTTTAACCCCAGCAGGCAGCCGTGCGCCCCCACAGCTGATCACTCACTGTCCCCTGCAGTGAGATGGGGGAGAAACTCAGAAGGGGAAAAGTGAGAAAATCATGGGTTGAGTTAAAGACAGTTTAATAGGTAAAACAAAAGCCATGCAAATAATTCATTCACCACTTCCCATGGGCAGGCAGGAATTAATCCATCTCCAGAAAAACCAGACTCCATCACCCATAATGGAGATTTGGCGAGACAAATGCTGCAACTCTGAACATCCCTCCCCACCCTTCTCCTTATTCCCCTGGCTTTTCTGGCTAAGCACGATGCCATGTGGTATGGATTATCTGTTCAGTCTATTGGGGTCAGCTGTCCTGGCTGTGTCCCCTCCAAATTTCTTGGGCACCCCCAGCCTGCTTTTTGGCAAAGCAATGTGAGAAACTGAAAAACCTGGACTCTGTGTGAGCACTGATTAGCAATAATTAAAACATCCATGCCTTATCAACACTCTTTTAGTTTTAAATTCAAAATTCAGCACCAATCTCCTCTGAAGTGTTATCTCTATCCTAGCAAAACCCAATACAAACAAAATAAAAAATTTGAAGACTGATGTATCTCTGTGAATGAGCAAAAGCTGTATGTTTTTCAGTTAGGAGGACTAGCATATCCAAACCATAAGCGCACATAAAACCAAAAATAACTTAATTTTTTTTCTTCTGGTCAGCCCTTAAGATTTGGAAACATTTTACTCACCATAAAAATGAAAAAATAAATCAGCCTGTACAAGAATTCTCCTATTAAGGTGGAGGTGTGAAAGAGGTACACACTCCATTTAATGTCCTTGAATATACTTGCGCATACCACATTCAGCAACAAGATGGTTAAAAGCCTTTGTCTCCACCACCAGACATTACCAGGGTCCTTGTCATTTACATGGAGGGGGTCCAGTGGAGGAGACCCCATGCTCAGTAAGGCTGGGCCAAACTAGAGCACACAAGATGTTAACTTTCTGCTGTCTCAAGATGCCAAGTCTACAATAAGGTAAAACCTAGGTAAAACCTATGATAAGGTACAACCACCCAAGGAAGTAATTTTTAACTAGTATTTAAGTAAATTGGACCACAGTTTCTAATTGTCTTCAGAGACAGAAATGGAATGTTTTAAATGCAAAAATACCTGCAGTTGGAGAGTTTGCATGGTGAGACTTTTTGGGCAGGTTAAAGATCTGTTCACCAGGATCTGGTGGAGGAAGAGCATCTTGGCCTTGTCGAGCTTCCACGGGATCATACTCCTTCCCATCATAGTTAGCATCAAAGAACTTCTTAAACCATTGAATGAAATCTAAGTTGTCTTGGAAGCGCCCTTTGACCAGTTTTTCCACAGGAATTACCTAAAATATAGATATTAACATCCAATATCACGTCACTGCCATTTTTAAATATAAAAATTACATATACACACTTATTTGGAAAAAATCTCCTAATTGCATCAACAAATAAACCTCTGCCATTGTTTTGTTCCAAAAAGAAAGGGTCAATTTGCAAGTGCTCTTAAAAAATGAAAACAAAACCCAATGAGATGCAGCCTTTGAAGCAGTGATACAGTAGGGGTATGGAAGCCTTCAAAGCCATTGTTCCACAGAGGTACTCCCTTACATCCTATGGGTACATCCCATGACGAATGACACTGTTCTGGGAGTAGCACTATATTCAGACACCTAGGGATTTCTGGTTTTAATGGACATGGTACAACTTGATGTACTACAAACAAACAATTCTTCAAAAACCCCAGACAGACGTTTCTTGCTTTCTGTCCTACTGTTTGAACTACAAAAACCAGCAGCTTTTCCAAGACATGCTAAAGTTCAAACCAACCTACATTTTGGTAGCACATGGTCATCATATAAACCAACCCTGAGGTTTTAACCTTGTAATTTTTTTCTCTTCCACATATAGCTATACATAGAACAGTTTGTGGACAGACTTAAATGCCTTATAAAGTTCTAGTAAAAGAAAGGAGAGGCTATGATGATGTCTCCATATCAATATCTTAGAATTTTTTTACAGACATGAAACCTCCAAAATATTGGTGTCTTCAGCCAATATTACAGTATTCAAAGCTTCCAGACACTGTGGGCAGACAGGGACTACAACTGCAGAAGAGCTGCCCTGCTTTGCTTAATTCATGCAGCTGATTAAACAGCCAAGTTAGGTGGACCTTAATGCCTCTTAAATGTTAGGAATTTTCAGCTGGAAAAAGGTTTTCATTTATTCTTCAGGATTAAGCCAACTGTAGAGCATTTTATAAATCTATGATGCTTCTGCAAGAACTGACATTGCATTTTGCATGTCTTTTCAGGTTGCTCCATTTGTACCTTAACTGTACATTAAAAAGGCATGATAAATTTGCTCTCTACAGGAAAATTGACAATGTTCACTACATTAGTCTTCCCAATGTTTCACTAGTAAATCACACTGTAAACAGAAGTATCCATATCATTTCATGAAACAGTGAGGGTTTTCCAGTGCTTCACAGAAGTCTTAAGGGACTCTCTGTTACGACTCTTTAAATTTCAGAATAAGGCAACAGTAAAAGCCAGGGCAGAACTTTAAAGGGGTAAACAGAACTTTAAAGGGGTAAACAGATAGTGCATCAGTGTAAAACTATAAGCACGACAACATAACTTTCATTATTCATTTTTATCAACACAGTAATTTATAATGGTGAGTCTGTCAAACGCTCACATTCAAGCACAAACGAAACACCTTAAAGCTGAACAAGCATTTTCTCAGAGACTTCTATTCTAAACTTTACAGGATCACATGTGCAGTCCAATCTACTAAATCACTGGGTAAATTATTCCAGCTTTTGAATAATTTAAATTCCTTAAATCCTGCTTTGGACAAAATACGTGGAATACTTATAAGAACGGCGTCACCAATAATTTTACTTAAAAAATCAAGATTCACTGATGACAAGGAATTTCCAGCACATGGTGTTTTATCAAAGGGTCTCTGATATTAAAGATACAACGAGTTAGATGGCTCAACTCAGCAGACATGTGGACTCAATTTTCAATTTGTACCTAAATGGAGCCAAATGCCAAACTTCTTCCTTCACGCCCAAATACCCTTTCCAGATGATGAAAGGTCAAGAACATCTTCATACACTGCTTGCAATTCCAGTTCACTGCTTGCAATTCCATCCAAAAGTTGAAAAAGTGCATTTTCAAGTATTTTGAAGTTTATTTCCCCTATTTATTAATTTTACACAATTTATGTAACTTTTGAAACGTAGCAATCAAAATATAAATACAGAATGCCTACCTTATCCACATTCATTCTTTTAAATGACGCCTGCAGAAGTTTGAAGTTGTGAATGTACTCATGCTCCAGCTTTGCTTGAAACTTTACTTTCTTCAAGCTAATGCAGCCTGGGAACAACATGTCCATGAACTGGCAGTAAGCTGCTCCTATAACAAGAGAATGCATTGACGTTAATCCAGATGCACCCAGCTAAGACCAAACGGTGTTAAATGTCATTAGCAGAAAGCATGAGCAGAAAGCAACAGTGCTGAATAAGTCCCTGCTATAATTCAGCCTAACACTGTGTACCCAAGATCTGCTTATCTAATGTACATTGAGCAGTGACATCTTCAAGTGGTTCTTTTCCACTCGATCTGAATGTGCTGTTGTGCAGCATCTGAGAACTCACTTCGACTAATGCAAAGTAAAATGGATGTTCTTGGAGTCCCTCTACACAGCAGGACTGTCCATACAATGAGAACATAACAGTGAAAATGGAAATCTCTTAATAAGCTTCCTCAATCCCCACAGTCCCCTGAATTTAAACAAGCCAGGATCATCTTTCTTCTGGCCCTTGTACCCAAATGCCAAGCAAGTCCAATGCAATTATTTAAGATTATATCAAACCACGATTAAAAAAAAAATTAATTGCAAGGCTCCAGTTAAAACACACTAGACAGTTCCCACCCCTCAGCAATAAACATCCTTACTGATTTTCATTTCCTGAGAAAAGCATTCAAATAAGCAGACGGTAGTGTAGTCCACCCATAGCTTTCAAAGCTGGGCTGACAGTTTTAATTCTCACTCAAAACAGTCAGGTTCCTAAGTTCAACTTTGAGAGCTCTCTGAACTTAAATACAGGGTAGGGGTGTGCGTGTATAACTACTCCAGAACAAAGAAGGAAGTATATGGAAAAATTTCTAACCAGCAGCCTGAGGATAGCTAATAGAGACAGCATTTCTTGTATGCAGGGAGCTTCCTCCTACAGCATCACGCCACCGTCATTTGCAAAGCCTTTACTGTTGACACACGCATGTGTTTAGAAATCAAGGTGAAAATGTTTAAGGAAATCAGAGGAAAAGCAATGTTCTTTCTTCTTCAGAAGATTTTGCTACAAAATACTTTATACTCAGCAAAGATCCACTGATGTCCACAGAGGACTGTAGAGGGTGCAGCCCCCGTGCTTGTGCATCAGGGTAGGGAAGCGATTGCCCCATTGCCCCCGACAAGTTCAATTTCACTTCCACAAAAAAGACTGTTGTGCTTTTAGTGCACATCAGTTTTGACAAAGAAGTGCCCAGATCTCACCTAACAGTTCAGCCCACTATCCACAATGTTTTTTTATCACAAATGTTTCTGAGTGTTCACGGAGAAACCAAAGTAACAAAGCGGACACCTGGCCTGCCCAGTTTTACAGGAGAGTCAACAATAACTTGAACTTAAAGTCATTTTTCTCCATGGATATGCATATGTTTTGACAGGACCAACTTTATGCATGAGATGGTTCTCATTCTCTGTATCCACTCAGCCATCATACAAAGGGTTACCGACATCATCACTTCCCAAACAGAAGAAGAGTTTAAGAGAAGAGTCCAAAATTGTTCTCTGAAATACCGGCACAAATTTTGCTAAAGAACTTACTAAGATCCAGCTTTAGTGCTGAAAACCACTGCCATTTAAAAAAAGAATCTGTTCATGTTGCCTAGCTTTGCGGGGAAAGTGGTTATTAAAAAACCTCATTTTCCAAGGACACCTTGTGCTTAGGCATTGCTTAGCTGTTTGCAATGGTCTTGATATGATTAAGAATCAAAGTAAAATATTCCCTGAAGGCAAAGGTGCCTTCTGGCAAGTTACAAGCATCAGATGACAAATTTGAATCTTCTTACAGAAAACTTTATAAACACAATTATATATTCAAAACTCATCCTTAGCAAGAGAACTTGTAAATACATGGCAATGGAAAAAATAGATTACAGTTAAAGGCATAGATATACAGATAATGCATAGCTTGAGTACACTTATTATTGTTTAATTTAATGCAAAAGGATTATTATGCAATCATTTAATGTCATAAATTGAATTTGTTCCTAGCTCTATCCTTTCATCCTCCCCATATCCCAATTATAAACTTTACTCTGATATCTAAATAATTGCCTGGAGGCCCTAAAAATGCACTGCACAACCTTTCATCTAGATCCTTTTAGAAAACTAGAAGCCCAAAGTGTTCACATGAGATTTTTCTCCTTCTGCTGGTAATGCAAATTCCGTCTGCATGCCTTTAGATAGTCTCTCTCTAGTTAGGCTATTTCCTTGTGTTTTCCCTGCTGGCAGTTGTTTCTATGCCTTTGCCAGCCAGGAGGTGGTCCTGGGTCTGCAGAGCACTGGAGGGCAGAAAACGCTGGACTGCATCCACATGGCAGCACGGACCTGTTCTCTGACACAACACCGCAGCGGCTGCTGGGCCGTCTCCCCAACAGGAGGATTTTATTGCACTGGCAAATGCAGTTCATTAAAATACTCCTTCCTGAAGTACAGAGGCAACAAACAAACATGGATTGAACTAAACACTGAACTACAAAGAGAGGAAATTCCTGCCAACTCTGAAAAGCCAGAGACCTGCCTACCTCACCAATAGGAGAAAGTAAAAATATCATTACAGTCAATTGGGACTACCTGATTTTGGACATCGAGGTTATGTATGTATTTAATATTATATAGTTGTTTATTTATAATTTAAAATTTTACCCCCTGAAGCTTGTAGCTGTCAGATTACATTTAAATGGGAAACACCAGCACAACAGAATGGGGACATTACTGTCTACACTGCCCATAGCTGAGATTTCCTGGAGACAGCAGAAACAGGAACCCTACTTAAGTGATGTGAGACTGCAACACCTTTATCTTACAGCCACAGCATATCCTTGTGGTCCTCTGCATATGGGACAGCACTTAAGACCTATCCAATGTACTACACAGCTGATGTTTCAATGCAGGTGCATGAGAAAGGAATCTATTTAATGGAATACAAAGAAAGCGACAGTAGAGATAATGACATTATGGCTTGTGACATACCTCTTGCATAATTTACACAAACAAAATAATTTTTATGCTGCTGTATTTTATTCAGTATTAAAAAACTTCCCTACATTTTCTGGAAAAAAAAAACCCAAACCCCCAGCAATCTCCCCACTCCCCCAAAAAACTTCTCAAACCTAAATCTTATCGAATGTGTACAGGGAAGCTGAAAACACACTACCAGAATAGCTCTCACAACAAATGTATCTGTCTGACTGAAAAACTTTAAAACTTTTATATGCATAAACATGCACATACATACACACAAAAAGAAATAATTTGACATCTACTCAAATGAAAGATGAAAAGTACAGCTGGTGGCACTGCAGATGAGGGATCAATGTTAAAAACCTCTAATCCTTTATTAGCTAACAAGCAATTTAGAATCACTGGCTAAAAATCCTTTTGTGTTTTGATCTAGAATATTGATGCAGCCATTAGTTTCAGAAGATATTCAGGGACCAGACTCTGAAATGAGGCTGCAAAGGCGGCTGTGCTGAAACCACCCCCAGAAACTGCTATTTTTAGCCCCATTAGCGAGCAGAAAGAGCCCAGCAGCATCAGGGCTTTGCAGGTGTTTCCTGGGCACCCCAGGCCTGGGGCAGAGCAGGCAGCAAGTGGAGGGAGGGCACTGCATCCACCAGGCTGGGCAAACAGCTGCCAGAGGAGGGGAAGGGATGCTGGGGCAGAATTCAGACACAAGAGAACAAACTCAGAATTCAAAAGGTGGTTATTTAAAGTTATTAAAATTCAGGAATTCTGCCACATGCAGTGGTAAAGGTGAAAATTACTACTAAGTTGATAAAAACTGAGTATCTTGCAGCATTTTCAGAGTTGTAGACAATCTTTCACTAGCTCCTTGCAGTAAGCAATGCTGAACTAATTTTAGCTTTTGTTCTGAATGTCTTCTTCCCCACTTCTGTGTTCCTTTCCCAGACTGTCCACGCTGACTTAGCTTGCTCTGAAGCATATGCACTCTGCATACCATTAGAGATTTTCAATTTTTCTCCTTTCCTTCACCATCTGGAGGCTGATGAATCCACAAATGCAAAGAATTATTTTCTTGATTATCAAAAATACTTCTGCTCCTGACTATTTAAATCAAAAGGAAATTAAAGGAAGTAACAATGAAGACAAGAGAATCCTGTTTGCAACCAGTTTTTACCACTCAGCAAACTTTCTGGATTTCAGATTAGTGATCTGAAACCAAGAGTAGAGGCTTGGTTTTCTTTAGCATTGATGTTTATTTATTTATAGATGAAAAGGGAAACTTTATTTTCAAACTAACTGCTTTTAGTACACTATAGTTAGAACTTATTATGCTAATAAAATATTTACTAGAAACACTATAAATACAAGCAGGTACTGCCAATATGTGCGTGCCTACAAAAATTAGGTCAATCCTTCACATCTAATGTCAAAAGACTATCCCTCACTGCTCCTCCCTGAATCCCTGCAGTGTGGGGGAGCAAGATCCCAGAAAACCATATAAAACCACACCAGCCAACATGGAAAACAAAGAACCTATGAAAAGATAGGGCCTTGCTGGAGCAGGAGTGGGGCTGATTTCTTTTAATTCTGATACCCAAACACAGCAAATAGAGCTAAGTTCTTCACTAGAAATTTGGTATACATGTTTAGTATTAGCTTTGTTCTTAAACTGCATAGCAATCAAGTTTAAACCTTTTAACCAGGCTTCAGTTTGATTTTCATACACTGAGTTTTTGAAAAATTGCATTTGGGAAAAAGGCCGACTGTGCCTTTTTCTGTAACAAAATTAAGTTTGTTTGCTTTAATGAAATATTTAGATAACACAAAAAAACACATATCCAGTCATGTTAGATACAAACTCCTTCAAATTATTCATTCTCTCCAGAGCTGCAACCACCTGATCATGCATTGGGAAAATGCAGGACGATTTGTGTATGAATTAGTCATCAGTACTTCAGTTCACTGTGGTTGCTTACTCTGATGGAAAGCTGCACACACCCCATATTTCTGCTGCTGGGACAACAGCAACAATGAAAAAAAAGCAGTGACTTGCAAGGAGCACGTGTGACTTGATAGTTTTGATAAGAAAGGGAGAGAAAAACTCACAAACACCAGCAACCACTGTTTACAGTACAGCAGCACTTAGGGCTGGTCTTTTACCTTAGGCTTTCTACAATTGCTTCCTCAGCAGTGATGTTTAGGTAAGCACACAGCAGCAAGTTTTCAACTCTGGTATCAGAGTACAGATTTTCATTCAGATTTCAAATATGGGTGTTCTGTTATGCCATTCAAACTTCTTTTTGAAAAACTGGGAAACAGAGCTGGTAAAGGGTCTGGAGCACAACTCTTAGGAGGAGCAGCTGCTGGAGCTGGGGTTAATGAGGCTTGCTGGGGAACCTTCTCACTTTCTACAAGTACCTGAGAGGAAGCTGTAGCCAGGCGGGGGTCAGCCTCTTCTCCCAAGCAACAAGCAACAGAACAAAAGGAAACAGCCTCAGGTTGTGCCAGGGGAGGTTTAGATTGGGTATTAGAAAAAAATTCTTCCCAGAGAGGGTTGTCAAGCATTGGAACAGGCTGCCCAGGACTCGCCATCCCTTGCAGGTATTTAAAAGTCATGTAGATGTGGCTCTTAGTTGCCTGTTTTAGCGGTGGGCTTGGCAGTTGGACTCCATGATCTTTACAGTCTTTTCCAACATAAATCATTCTATGATTCCATGTCTGTGAGCATGTTATGTTACATACAGACACATGTTTAAGAAACAGAACACTATCTTGAGCGCTCCACTGGAGAGACCATGGTCTTCAAATTCCTATTTGCATTCCAACAGCACCTATATGACCTAGTATATAGGTCAACATAATTTTATTTCTCCAGTCAACACACCCTCCCCCAGCCCACCCACCCACACCCTCACCATGATTTAAGAAGTTTCAGACCATTTCCCAGTGAATGTTCAAGAACACATCAATTTACCACCTACTTAGCTGTAGAGAAGCAAAGCTTTTAGGAGGCTGTGCATCAGTGAAGCCACTGGCCTAGCTTCACCCTTTCCAGCAACAGTCCTGAGAGGGCACTTAAAAAGCCCTGAAAGTGATGCAGATTAGAGTGCAGCCCTGCCCTCTTGCTCACAGTTGCATGAGCACAGCAGCCTCAAGGAGGGCAGAGTGAGTGCCTGCATACAGATGGGTGCTTGAAAAAGCACAGGCAACAGCCTAAAAGAACTATGTACCTCCTACCAGCCTTAGCAACAGCCCCTGAGATAATGTGCACCTAAATAACATCAGCTTCCAAAAGTCCTGTTCCACACAGGTAGGGCATGTGTGTGACGTAATCCAGAATATCCAGGATATTGGAGGGAGGTTTCCCCCGTGTTAACTTGTATTCTCTTTTTCTTAAATATGTAAATCATTAAGCTGCTCATAAATTATACACAGTGGAGTTTTTAATACTTAAATTTTTTGGCAATAATTTATTTTTGAATCATTAATTTTTAAACAGGAAGATCAGAACAATTTCAGAAAACACAGTTCCCATTTAACTTAAAATAGCTGCGTAACTCATCATGCCTAAAAAAAGTACCCCACAAAATCTAACAAGCTCTTTAAACCAGAGGGAAATCAAGCAACTCACTGAAAGTGAGTGCTATGAGTAATTAAATAATTATTTTAAAAAAGCAAAAACCTTTTTCAAGTTCCATTCCTCCTGAATTCTTAATTAGTGATATTTAAAAAAAACCAAACAAACTATTGGCTGGGAATCTCATGATACTGCTTTGCAAGCTTCCTCAGAAAGTTTTGGAAATTATTTAAATCCAATCATTAACATTCATTGTATCGCTAATCCTAAATATCATATGGAAGACATTAGAGAGCCATTGACACTGAGTGTGCTGTGTTGCATGACCTCGGGACAACATGCCAGTTCCTTGAAACATGCCTCGGTTACAGAGTGCAAATGCGATCAAGCCATGTTTTAATCATGTTCCCAAGTTGCACTAGAGACCCAACCTCTGCAAGGCTGCCAACTGGGAAAAAACCAAAACCACCAACGTGGGAACATGCTCTGGCTTTTCAGGCACACTGAGCTACATGTAGAGGAATGCTGGCACTAAATGCTCCAACAGGGTCCTATAATGCAGATTTTAGTAATAACCATGTAGGAAGTTACAGGTTAATGTAGGCATTGAGCAAAAGACGA
>VXBQ01007037.1:251271-276273 GCA_013400175.1 Phainopepla nitens | reverse complement strand
AGGAGAGGAGAGGAGAGGAGAGGAGAGGAGAGGAGAGGAGCTGTGTGCTGGGCATGCTGCTCCCTGCTGCTGCCCAGGGTCCTGAGGCTGAGGGGGCTGGAGACACGATGGTTGCCTTGCAAACAGGCACTGCCCTGCCAAGGGGCTGGTGTGCAGCACTCAGTGGCTGGAAGCAGAACACCACGGACACCCTCCACTAGCCAGGAACGATCCTCCACCCTTGCACAGCACCAGTCACAAGTGACAACAGCCCACAGAGGCTGTGGTGACGTTTTCCTCCAAATCCCAAGCCGGAGAGGTGACACAAACAAAGAATGAATGACATCTGCCCTGCTGTCACACCGCCTGCCCTCCTCCAACACCAGGGCTGCGGAGTGCCAAAATGTATATATAAAGGGACTACATATTTCCACAGCAGGAACACCAACTGACATATGGTACAGAAGTCACCACATGAGAAACTCCCCCTGGCAACACCCAGGGCATCTGTATAGAAAGCATCACAGTCTAAAGTTTGAAAATGCCAAACCACATGCTTTCTTTATACTATGGCCATTTATTAAAAGCAAGGAAAAAAACAACCCCGCGTTCAATCCTTGATCCTTGCATACAAATCCTCAAAGACAGAAGGTCTGTATGCACTGGGGGGCAGACAATTAGCGAGTTTATAATTCTACTGAGAATTTTCAAATGCACAGAGCAGCAAGAGTCTGTATCTCCTTAATCTCATACGATCACAGAAGTATAGCTAAGTCAAAAATTATACTTTGCTCCAGGCCACATTTTCCTTTCTATCCATTTCCCATTCCTTTGACATTATATAGCTTGTAGACATTGTGTTGTTTCTTTTTAGTTCATATGCAAGCCTTCTACAGTCTCCTGCTGGACTTTTATTTTGAATATACTCTCATGTAACACTCTAACAGTCATGAAAAGCCCTGCAACACATAAAACTTGGTATTCCTTAGAGATGAAAAACAGCCTTAGTAAAGAAAATTCACTTATATGTTGCTTAGTCAGAATTCTTTCTAAGAAGCCACTGTGCATTCCTTAAAAAAATAGCATGACTCCTAAGAAACAACTGATGTCATGCTTCATATGAAACTCCTGTTACTCAAACCTATGGGTTTTGCACATGGGATCCTATGACATTACATCCTCTCAACTGTTCTCTATTATGTTTCATTGATGTATCAAATTAAATGCTCTCTCTAACGCAAATCTAACGGGAATGCACTATGCCATCTATTAAAACCATGGTTTATAATTTTCATGTTCAGGTAAAACAACTTTGCAGGAAATCAAACCCAGAGTCCAAAAACAAACAATATGACACGTGTTTAAAGCAGAAAGAATTGTGTTGAGATGCTTGGAGAGATTCTCCCTGTTTAGTTGTCAAAACTAAATTACCAGAGGAGCTGCAGACTGAATTAAGACTCTCCAGGGCGGCACCCATCCATAACCTGGCTTTCTTGGCACATCACCACCACAGCAGGCATTCAGAAAGCTCAGGGGACACTGCACTTTGCTTGGCCTACTTAGCAGAGACAAAAACCACATCTAAGACTCCCAAAGAATACAAATACTTTATGTCTAAGCCAGCCTCTTCCTTTGCTGCTCCTCATCCTAGCAGCTCTGTTCCTTCTAAGTGGAAACTGAGAAACAGGCTGGTATTGCTACAGTATGTGCATTATCAAAGCTACTTCTCCACAGCAATGAGGAAAAGGAGGTCTGATTGCCTTTTCTGTCATTGTAACTACTGTCACATTAAGCTTCAGATATGTTCTGAAAAAAGCCTTTACTAAAGGCAGAATGTCACATTATTCCCTCTTGCTTAAGCTCCCAATGTCAAAAATTATCACTAGGTTGGCTGCAAAATGTGGGCACCTGTGAGGTCTCACAGCCAGGTGCTGAACATGAGCATATGCCATATCTATCTATATAGATATATATATCTATAACTATCTCCTAAAAGCTCCTATCTCCTAAAAGCAACTCCTTCAAGCTTTTAATTCAGATATAACATCTCCCCTGCTTTCCCTCTCCCACTTTTTTTGGCCCCACATTTAGCTTTTTCTGGCATTTTGATTGCTCCTTATTAACAAAAATGAACAAGAACTGAATAGTCATAAAACAGCATGACTAATCTTAGTGCTTTTTTCCTGAAAAAGAAGAAAATGTCCATACAATTTTACAGTAGGTTATAAAAGTTCAGTTACAGCAGCTCTGCATATCCCTGTTAATGCTGTGAAATGCTTCATAGCTGTAAAGCATTTCCCACATATTCCTTCCCTTTGAAGTCCTGGAGAAATGATCTTATTTTATGGAAACGAGAATTAATCTGCATGAAAGCTGCCAGTGGTTCAAGGGATGTCATCCAAAGAATGCCAGAATGAATGAGTTAGACTGGGCATTCTCAAACTGCAGTCCATACCATGCTTGCCTGCTGGTGCTCTGCCTGCTCATCACTTGTACTACTGCTCCCTTAGTTTCTCTCTTGAAAGCTACACTAGAAATAGGCTAAATAAAATATATGTACATTAGATAAATTGCTTTGAATTTACACAGTAAACTTTATTAAATGCAGAAAGATTCCCAAACCTACTTGTCCATCTGTCTTCAATCCCTACACGTGGATGCCTTGCACATGAGAAATGGACTATGCAGTCTCAAATGGGGAGGACCTATTAAGACTAAGATTACTGTGCTCCAGTGTCTGCAATAATCTATCAGTGTTTAGATTCATCAGTTCAGGGAGTAAAGTCCTCCGGAGCACAGGAAGTACTGGGCTAGAATGCTTCTTTAGATAAGGAACTACTAAAGCCCCTTCTGGACTGTAAAGCACATGAACATTAAAACAGGAATGTAAGCATCAAGTTTGACTACCAAACCAAACGGGGAAATTCAAATTAACAGCTTTAACCCGTAAAGACAAGAATGTAGAAGCATCAGGAAATTCTAAAGGAAGAAAAGATTTAATTTTATACAGAATGGAGTAAGAGCTGTAATGAGACAATCCTTTTTCAGTTCCTCCCTTGAGGCGTGTCCCAAAATCCTCACTGCAGGTCACAGAAAAAGTTGTATAAGAAGCTGTGTAATGAAATGGGACAGCAGATTTGTGACAGCTCCCATGCTTTTCCCTTCCTTGCCCCACCCAGCTGAAGTCTCTCTATCTGATCTTCTTACATAACTTTAACTCATTTTATTCTGCTTAGTCAATATTTTCTTAGATCACTTCTCTCCTATTTTCAGAAAGGGTTTTGGTGAAGTTTTTCATGTCTTAGTTGTTTTTTTTTTTGGATGGGTAGGTTTTTCTTGTGTAAGCCCACACATATTTAACTTGATTGAGAACTCACTTCAAAAGATTCCTTTCAGCTATTTATGAGTATTTAAATAGCTACACAGGAACAAGTCAATAACTTGTCTACTATGCTTCCTGTTTCAAACAATAGCAAACTTTGGGTATTTTGGGAAGCAAATGTCCATTTTCTTCTATGTTTCTATCTCCTTCAGTGTGTGCGTGCATGTATCTGTCTGTATCCATCCATCTACAGCTACTCCCTGCGTGAATTCTGTCTTTATGTATATCAAAATAAAATACTTGGGCTAACTTCCTGACATGTAAATATAACAACAGCTAGAGATAACACTTCAATTTCAAGTTTAATAACAGTTTAAAAAAATATTTCCCATGGTCTGTGTCTTCAGTTGTTCAGTTTATATCAGTTGCTTACATTGACTTTATCCTGCACTTTTTCAACCTCATTTTTATGGTCGTTGTGCAAGGCTGCAAGTATGGGACTCTACTTCTGCAGCTGAAAATTGTTTTTTTAAAATTTTGAAGAATAGGCTATGAGACAATCAATCTCAAATAATTACTTGTATATTTCAGAGAACATCTCTGAGATAGAAAATTTACCCAGAATTGTAGGTAAAATCAAATATATGAATATAAGACTCCATTTTATTCATTTGTCTGATCATGTGGTTCCTCTTCCATGTGCTTTGAGCACTGTCTTCATAAGATAAGATAATATCTTCATAATATATTCCCAACATGTTAGCTGTCTGGAAGTAGCAATCTAAGTTAGATCTCCACCACAAGCAAACTCCTCCTCCCCCAAACATCTTCAAATTTAAAAATCACAGTAGGAAATCAGAAAGAAATCATTCCCTAGGGGCATGTATAATCACAGGGAAACATCAGCCTTTTTCTGTGTCACTTCTAGCCATCATCTAGTTACAGACCCTGTTGTTTAATACCTATCTGCTAGTTGCAACTCTGATTAACCAAAATGTCTGAAGTATTCAAACTATTACCCTTTTTCGGGGCTCATTACCAAATATACTTACAACAATAACTCAGTTCCATTTAAAGAGAAACAAGCAGATTTTGACGAAGTTCTAAAGCCCTCTAAAGGCTCATTTCCTCAAATCCATGTTTTTTCTTCAGTCACACTTGTGCTTTTTTTCCTGCAAACATCAGCAGGGATTTGAGAAACCTCATCAGGAAGGAAAAGGAGCTGGAAAACTTTGTTCATTTTGGGTGTCGGCTCTCTATTTGTCTCTTTCTCAGTTACGGCCACTCTCCATTTGAAAAGATACCACCCCAATGGCTTTAAAACACTAAAACTTATCACTGTATTCTTTGCTTGCTTAGCCAACCTTTTTATTACTTCTATGTATCTCCTGCTACATTTGTCCCATTCACCTCTGCTTTTGTTATGCTTTCCCGAGGTACCTTATCTTCCCATGATTAACACAAATGCAAAAACGCTTCCTGTGCACATACATTAGCCTCTTTTTTCAGAGTAACTGGTTTATGTCAAAGTTAAAAGTTATCTATTTTCAACAAATCAGACTTTTAAAGTGGTTTTAAAATAAACTTTTGTAGAGCATACTGTGCTTTCTTACCTGAACAGAGTTGCTCAACTTTTGTGTAGTTTAAAGCTAATATATCGTTAACCCATGCGATGATGTCATGTCTGCTCATAGTCTCCTGGGTTATAGAGGTAGAGTACACGTTGACCGCCATTCCCCAGCTAGGAAAAAGAAGAGAGATAAGAAGATTTTTGACATTTTGGTAACTGTTTTCTGAATACAATGAACACATGCTTCCTGTTCAAAACAGGGAAAGAAAACTCAAAACCCTCTCTTATTTATTGAAAAAGGAGATGTAATTTTTATTCTTTGATGATACGGAACCTCCTCAATGCCCTCTTGGAATCTATGAACATATTTCTCTGGCTGTCACTGTGAACTTAAAGAACATACAAACCTACAGTACTCTGATTCATGCCAATAAGGTAGAAAAAGAAACAGAATCAGAACTAAAGATATACAGACAGGGTCAGAGACTCGAGATTTTGTCACATTGTGCTGCACCAATACAGTGATCTGACAACTGTCAGTTTTTTGCCACTGCAGGATCATCAGGCTCCCTAGAATCAACATTTAATTTCAGATAACATCTAAATGATGAAGTAGCTGTTCTACTTACTGAAATACAGATTTCTTACTGGGACAGAGCCCTTTTAGATCATTAATTCAGTTCCTAACAGTCACAGAGTGAATATCAGATAATCTCTGTTATCAATGTACCATGGTCTATCCTGAAAGCAACCGAGATTTGCACCCCCAACTGTCTGGTTGGAAAGCTGCCATGGAGCCCGATTCTTCTCAAACATTACGATCATTTCCTCTCAGCTTAAACCCGTTTGCTCTTCTGCCAATATTATCCTCCAGCCCTAATGGCTTTTTTCTTCCCCAGAGTGGATTTCCTAATGTTTTAGAGACAGCACTCAGTGTCTGTCCCAATGCCCAGGTAGTCCAGATTAAACAAATCAATGCGAGTCTCTTATATCAAGTCACACATTCACTGACTGGTCATGCCAGCAGTACTCCTTGAACAGACAGTTTCAAACAGTGTTCAGATAACATTTCTGAGACCTTGTTAAATGGCACTCAGTGCTTGAAGTTTCCACAACTACATCACCTTAGACAGATTCTTCTAGTTAGCAAAGGTCCCTTCCTGGAAGCCAGCAATTCATAGTAGCTTTTATCATGTTCCCAGTTACACAGACCAGAAACACATACTACTGATCTTTGCTCCCTGTTATCCTACTCTAGTCACATCTTTCTGTTACAAGACGTTGCAAAGAGAAAAGATGAGCACACTCAAGTTTATCTCATCAGTAGTTTCAAAGAGCAGAATCAAGTTCATGGAGAGAGTAGGTTATGTTCCCATGAGTAATGGACTTCAGAAAATCCACTAGAAGCAATCCAAATATGAGGTGTCTCAGAAATGACCAAAGAGTCAAAGTTGAATGATTATTCTTGGTTTGCTGGGGACTGCACACCTTTGTCTGTAGTGGTACCCTGTAGCTAACACTTATCTGTCTAGCTTTGGTGCCAGTCCTGCCATCTCAGCTTTGAACTTCAACTTCCTCAGTCAATGCAAGAGAGCAGGATCTCCTCTGTAGAATCCAAGGTCTGCATGGACTATTTCCATTGAGAATTTGCAGTGATGTAACTTTTTGAAGCTTGATAGACAATTCTGCAGGGAGCACAAGGACTGCAGATTAACTCCACCCACAGTTACATGTGCTAACTAGGTGGGGCAACCTAGATAAAATGTGTGAGAAAAACCCACCAGCACAAAACTTGACTTGGTAACATGTAACCGTATAAGTACATAACACAGAGAATAAATTTAAATACAAGACTATGAAGTTCATAATACAGGTCACTTTCTAGGAAACAAATCTCACAAAAAGAAGGTTGTTCAAGTTGTTCCCATCTACTGACATTAAGACTGAAGACAAAATCCTCAAATTTGCTTTCTGAGGAATTAAAGAAAAGAGAGAGAGAGAGGGAGAAAATAGGGTCGAAAAATTAATGCTCCAACAATCAGGCAACCACTGCCAGAAATTCCTTCGGAATCAGGCTGCCTCCTGCCCGCTTCTGCACAGGCAGCTCTGGAGCACGGAAGAAGTCAGTCTGTGCTCAGCCTGCCCCATTCTTCCCGCATGCAGCACAGCCAGCTGTGTGAACACAGCCCTGTATTCACTGCAGGAGTTAGCAAAGGTCGCTTTCTTGGCATGCTCCAAGTGCTTGGATTGAATCAAGTGCTAGGAACAAAGTTTTAGAAAGAAGGGAGTGCCCTTTTACTCTTAAACTACACCATAATGGCTAACCATAAAAGCTTAGCTTCAACGTCAGGATGGAAGGCACTGAGCAGGCAAACAACCCCTTTGATACTAATGGCATCTGAAGTTTGAAACACATGGGTTTTATTTTATTATTTTTAGCCTTTTCATATAGATAAAAACCTAACAGAAAGATACTACCACTGTCACCATTAAAGTAACATGTTAGATATTATAAGATCAGTTGAAATAACAGCTTAATAATGAATTTAATATTCACACAGAATTAAGAATAGTGAGCTTAATAACAAACTGACAGTTCAATACAGAGGATTGAACTGTATTCTACACTGAATTCTACAGCAATTAAAGATATTTAGATGAGAATATCTGAAATAAAGCTACTCTGATCTGTAATTGCCACTACTTCAAGAACATTTTAATTGGCCTCTGAGGCCAGGCAGAGCTCAGAAAAAGCATCAGCTACCTCTAGTGAAAAGGGAAAGTTCACTTTGTTAAAAAGATCAAGAAAATACACACACACAGAAAGGAAGCAGAACTTCCTTCATCATCTTTTTCCACAAAGCACTGCAAAGAGAAATACTCATCCTTCTGCAACCCACAAGGGAACAAACAACTTCCTATGCTGCATTGCATGGGGATGGGAATTCTACTGCAGGAAACTGCGAGTAAACGAATAACCTTGAGTTTTACAATGCTGCCCTGAGGGATACTGCAATACAACTTATGCTGGATCTGCAAATCAATTATTATGGTCTAAGGGTCAAACAAAATTCAGACTATTTATTAGAGACAAGTTTAAGCTATTCGAGACAATAGCATCAGATTTGTACACAAGTGTGCACAAGGGAGTATGAGTACAATTGTAAGCAAAGGCAAAATGAATCAGAATTGCTGTTAAAAAACTCAATAATACACCACTGCCGTTCATTCTTAAGTGTTTTGTTGACATATATGTGAGTATTCCACAGCTGCTTCTCTTCAAAGAGTTCACCTTGTCTTTGCATCTCTTGTTCCCCATCCTCCTACTGGTTATGTTCTAAATAAACTCAACTAGGAAACTTTCCTTTACAGTAAGCATGTTCTAATTTGGTGCTCAGAGACACACATATCCTGTTTGCCACACAGAGAGACCTTAAACAAAACAAAACAGAAGAAAAAAAAAAAAAAAACAAGCAGGTGTAGGTAGTGCAGCTACCATGCTCAACAACAGTCAACAACCTCTGTGCTCAACATCTACAGCTGGCTGGGGTTTTCTGCAAAATTGAGTTCCCAAAGTGCTGAAGTACTTTGAAAAATGTGATCCATCTTCAAAACACATTAATAAACATGTGTAAGGTGCTGCAAGAGAACAGCTGGACAGCCAAGTAGCTAACAACTTGATTTTATGTTGTAATACACTACTTCTTCCCAATAACATTATTTACATTTTCAACTTGTTTACGCTCAAGGCTCTGAATCATAAGATTGCAATGAGGCTTACACAAGCCTGAAAACCATTATCTACCTGGTATCTTCAGAATTCCATAGAGGTGCCTGGTGATTCTAGAATAACAGAGAGCAGACTGAAGATAGCACATCATACCTCCCACTTCAGAGGGCACAGGGAGACATTAAAAACCTCTGGCTGTTACAGTACTGCCTAACCACAAAGGACTCTCCCTTGTTTTACTTTGAGCCCGAGGAGAGTCTTCACATATAAGTCTAGGCCATTTCAGAAAAACACTTTACACGTGCACAATTACACATCACAGACATGAATTCAGAGGATTAGACAGGTGCTGAAAATCATGTACATGTTTAAGCAGTTTCCACAGTTAGAAATATACTGCCTCAGCATTCCTGATGGTAAACATTACACCCAAAAGTCTATTAATTTTTTAAGGCATTATAGGCAGCATTGAACACTGAGATACTGGGTAATTTCTACTGCTCTTGCTACAGATAACTGCAGCTGTTACAAGGTACTATCCACCTGTTCTCAAGGACAGTTTTGCAAGAAGCACATTTACATTATTTTTCCAAGGATAAACTAACAGTTGTTGATAGCAGAAGCTGTATCACAACAAACCAGTAATAATGACAGGACTAAAAGGACTACAGCTGTGAATCTATTTGTAGTGTAAAAACTCACCACACTTGCCACCACCTCTGAACCTGCAAGGCCTTCACATTTTTGCAGAATAGGCAAGGTTGGAAGGGACCACTGCAGGTCATGTAGTCCAACCTCCCTGCTCACGCAGGGCCACCTAGAGCACATTACTCAGCATTGTGTCCACCAGATGGCTTTTGATTATCTCCAGAGAAGGAGACTCAACAGCTCTTGAGGAACCTGTTCCAGTGCTCAGTCACTCTTACAGTAAAGAATTTCTTCCTTATGTTCAGGTGGAACCTCTTGTGTTCCAGTTTCTGCCCATTGCCTCTCATTCAGTGCAAATAAACATATTTGTATTAAATAGTACGTAGAGACATATAGATATTAAGTTTTTAAATGCAGTGGAAAGTCTGTGTGACAGCACAGAGGAACCTTCTGGAAGCTGGCACCTGATAAGATACTACCAATAAAACAAAAGATCTCCAAAAATTACTAAAGCAGGAGATAACAGCAAAAAGGCTAAGATGAAGCTGAGACCACTGCAGCTGCTGGAGAAAAGGCTTTCTAGATTAAAGCTAGTGCAAAAATAAAGAAATCCCTGAAAGAAGAAACCTGCTGGATTCAGTGGATAAATCCCTGTAAAAGGAAAATTCATCCTTTTATACCATCCCGAAATGGCAACTGATTTGCAGCTGGACCTTGCCTGTTTCTTTAACACTCCCTGCACACAGCCGTAGCCACAGTCATTAGAGGCCAGTTATGCTTGAGGTTGTCTTTACAGAAAGGAGTCCTGTGGGCAGAAAATCAACACAAAAAGCTTCTATGCAGTGCTGACAACACTGTTCTTACTCTCCCTTCTGACTTATGCTGTACTTCTGCAGCAAATACTGTGGCATCAGAGTGCTGCAACTGCAGTGATATTTGTAGCAAGCAACACAAAGGCTCTGTCTAGCCAGAAAACTGAATCAGAGACAAGATTAATCACAATGAAGCACTCCCATGGGAAAAAAAAAAAAAAAAAAGAATCCTGTGATTATGATACTGTGAGAAAATCATGTTTTTAAATGCTGAATGTCAAATCTCTTTTGCACTGTTCCCGTGTTACTAAATAGCCCTGAAATGTTAACAATATTTTTATTATCTGTACATCTCACTCACTTCTGAATGCCATTTTGCATTTACTACATGGATATGGCTTGACCTAAAATGATTTGTGAAGTACTCTTCAAAGTCTAGATGAAACTGAGGCAATCCATGTACATTTTATGGTTTGAATATTGCTGGATTATTACTGAACACAGCCAACAGCATATTTTCTATTATTTTCATTGCACTTCCCTGTTTAAATGCAAGCGAAATTAGAGTAATAGAGATGTACTCTGAGTGGATTAGGGAATTTTTCTCTTTTAAATTAGAGGCTTCCTGCCAATGCTGGGATGTTCTGACCTACATAAATGTTTATGATAGGTCTAAAGGACTGATTTAGACCCAAATCTGAGTACATTTTATAAAGGCTCCTGGTAATTCTGGTTTGTGCTGCATATGCTTTAGAAAACCTACCACCCTTCCAAAATACTTACTATCTAAAGGGCAGAAAAATACTGATTCTTTTTCAAACATTCAGTTTCCTCAAATGGGAAAAACACAACCAGAAGTATTCCAATAACATGCACAACTTGAGCCAAACCCTCTGATAAGGCCTAATAACTAGTAATGCATTACACTGTATATTGCATAGGTTTTAAAAATAGTTAGAAATTTATTCACTAATCAGTTATTAAACTGGGGTAGTTCATGAAAATGAAAAGAACAGTTTCAAATTGTGGGACAATTATTTAGTGCTTTGAAGATTTCAGGGCACCTAAAGGTCTCCCTGAGAAGGACAAGTCACATTCATCTGCCAGTCATATTTGCATTCACTTGAATCTGCCAGTTGTACGTCCATACCATAGTAAGACTATTTCTCCGACTACATTCTCACTCCTGCTGCCACTGAAACTGTGGCAATGAAACAGCAATGTCATGTCTCTACAGCAACAAAATTACTTTTTTTTTTTTTCAGGGCTCACCTTCGCCATCACAAGTACAATGCAACAGTAACAGCTAATTACATAATATCTTCATTGTGTCTGAAAGTATTTGCAAGCTCTGAAAGGTTCCTTATCAATTTCTATGAGGAAACAAATATCAAATGTGAACAATTATTAAAAGAAATATTAATTTCTCTTTAGAAAAAGCATTCTTGACAAAGGATAGACGTTCAAGAAAGGCAGACATCAATAGCTTACACAAAATAGAAGCAATTCAGAGCCTCTGGCCACCACCATTTCCACACAGGTATATTCACTATGGCTAGAAATGAACCACAGCAGTGCCCAGCACCCTCAAACCACACCTTAGAGCAGTTGAACAAAGCAATAGTAATGTTTTCTGCTGAAAAGACAGGCACTGGTTAACATGGGTTAAGGACACACATTTCAGCATAAAAGGAATGTTACTACAAATTAAGAAGGCATTTTATTAATGATGAACAAAAAACCTTTGAAGTAGGCTGAACGAGAGGAACCTAGCCGTGGCAAGGCTGCAATGCTAAAAACTTCACTGCTTTTACTTAGTTATTACCCTCCCCCTGCCAAGGGTTTCAACTCTAAGATCTTAAGCTTGAATTGCTGCTCTGATGCCCTGAAGGAAGACATTCAACCTGTCAAATTTTCACAATAGACACTGGCAACTAGTCTACCTTTCACAATAGACAAGGGGATTGTGAAGGGGAAAAAAAAAAGTTGATTCAAAGGAAAATAATTCTCAGATTTACACAATAAACTCCAGCCAATTAGAAACACCTACATTTTAGAAAACTGAAGATGTCTATGACCATTTTGTAACCAAAAAACCTCTAGAAAGCTGATGAATAAACCAACCTCTAATCTTCTGTTAAACAAAGTCTCAATTCACCCAAACACAAGGAGGAACTTCAATTCTCCATTTTTTTCTTTTTTTTCCCCCTTATGGATAATAACAGATTACCAAGCAAACATGCAGACGTTGCTAAAGGATTTCCAAGAGATTAAAAATGTGCCATAAAGCAAGGTAACATCAGTGCTGACCCTTGAAGAAAAGATGCCTCGAGAGGCAGCCCATGAAAGCAAACCTCAGTTCCTAGCCCAAGTACTGAAGATAACAGGGGGACCTCTTATTATTTTGCTCCCATGAGTTGATGGATGAGTAGCTTCACTTTCAGAGAGGAGATTTCCAAGTTCTTTAGAATGCAGACTTCATGGAAAATGAAGACAGCAGTGCAGGAGAGCTTGTCCCCAGATTCCCGGGCCCCACGTTAGTGCAGCCTGTGAACTTCCAGACAAAACACCGTGGACCTAGCCACCCACCTAAGCAGCCGCTGCATCTATAGAAGCAATGCCTGCCTGTGATTAGGAAGGGCTAAGAACAATCAGAAACCCTGATCAAGAACAGCCAGCAGGGCTGGCACTGGGATTGCAGGGCACCGAGGCACTGTGTCAGAGGCAGAACCCAGCAGGACAGCAGCCACGCTGCAGCCCAGGGCAGCTCTGGCAGCCCGGCTGCTCCCGGCTCCTGCCATTTCCGCCTTTTAAGTCCAGAAAACGCTGCGGGCAGGCTTGGGAGTTTCAGCAGGGATGAGATCCAACTAGAGACAGATGAAGTCACCAAATGAATTTAGTTTTGACCTATCCAGGGTTTTGCTGCCCCCCTCCTCCTCTCTGGCATGTATACATTGCGAGGTGAAAGGCTAAAGTAACACTTTGATTTACTCCAAGCATAACCTAATGGCAAATGAGATTTTGTAATTCTATACAGCCCTCCTGACAGGGGGCCTGAGCAGCCTCCAAGTGCCTCACAGCCCTGCAGAGCCAGGCAAGAGAGGCAGTGACTCAGCAGGAGACGAGCACTGAACATCCATGGGTTTCAGAAGAGAACAAGCCTGGGAAGAAGGGAAAACAGGAGGATTCAACAAGAGAAATGCAATGCCTTTGTTCTGACACGTAGCTGCTGCTTCCTCACAAGAGACTGCAGTACACTTTAAAAACCCTGGCTGTCCAAGGCAGGCGAAGCTAAGGAGCAGAGCACTCCCATGGGAAACCTCTTGCACTAGCTAAGGAGGGACTGCAGTACAGCTTTCCAAATCACAAATGATGCACTGTGATACAGAGCACAAGGAGTTTGTCATGCATCAACTATTCTCTCTCCTACATTAAAAACAAGTGTAGATACACACTGATTCATGCATTGCAACATTTATTCTAATCTTAATATACATATATGTTAGAATCACAGGATATCATGAGTTGGAAGGCGCCCCCCAAGGATCGTGTCACACTCTCTGTTCCTGCAGAAAATGAGGCCCTTTTAAAGTGGCCTTCTAAGGCCACCCTCACTTTAAAAGTTCCTGGAGTGATACCAAGCAAAGGACAAGAAACAGCACAGCAACCACTCATGCAACCATCCCAAGACTTGTGGGCAAAGGTGCCAGAGCACAGAGCTGCTGAGGTATCAGTCAGGCAGCCAGCTCCACTCCATCCCTGAACAAGTCATCCTGGCAGGAAGGTGACCACACTGATCAGGGGTATAAGACAACATTTATTTTAAGCCCTAAAGTTGTAAACAAGCATGTGACAACAGATGAAGCAACAGGCAACCATGCTAGCTGCTTTCACTGGTGCATCACTCTCCAAAACCTGGCTGTGTATTTTTGTAACAAAAATATTAAGCTTTAATATGGTTGCCCAGGCTTCCCACTGCTATCACAGTGGGAAGCCCGTGCCACTTGGAGGGAAAGGAGAAGAACCAGGCTTTCTGCAGGGAATGCAAGACCAAGCTCCAGACAACACCTGTGACACGAACCAGCTGTAAGTCCCCTGCCAGCACTGCCTCTGCAGACCTCTGCACCAACACACTGCAGAGCTTTTTACTAGGCTCTGAGGCCAACCTCTCTCCCTCTTCTGCCTCAACCACTGGTGAAATCTAGACTAAAAATAATAATGATGATGATAATAAATCTTGGAGTTCTGACATCTCCAATGTTGTTGATATAGGCCCAAATAAATACCCTGTCATTGTCTAATTACAAACTCCCTATAAACCATTTTAAATATTATACAGACTGCAAGTGTTAAGACTACCAGCCACAACACTTAGTTTTGGTTTTGGATATCAAAAGTAACTTGCCCTCTTCCCATGTTCTCATGAATTAACACTATAATAGACAAAGAAGCACTCTTAAATTATTCTGGTGCACAACATACCACTCATAAATGACATATCTTAAGAATTAATCCTACCAAGTACTATCTAGAAGAGGACTGAACTACTAAGTGCAATTGCTTAACTGCTAAATTAATATGGAGCAACTAAAACTAGAATTCACTAATCCTTCATGAAGTAAATTGCCCTGTAGGAACATTCTAGCTCAGCCATCTGTGATTTATGTAACATATTACTCTTGCTGTGTGCCAGTAACCACAGACTGATTTTACTATTGTTGCAGTACCAACATAATTGGCGTCTACCAGCATCAAGTAAAATTTCCCCAAAACCTTTCTTTTCAACCATGTTGGTCTTTGAAGGTCTGTGAAACTGCCACTTTCGGAACAGATTCTAACTTTTAACATCTACTGCCTATCTAAAGGGGGAAATCCCCAAAGCTTTGTTTTCTAAATAATGTTCTCTAGAAGGTGATTACTGCTTTGATGTAACTGTAATGGTAGAAACTGAATTAGTTACAACACTCTTTATCTGCAAGCCCCACTAAAGCCTTGCACCTTAAGCTAAGAGAAGCATAGATGTACTGTTTAATAGGATTTGGCCTCCTTTCATGGAATATCTTGAGGTCAATTCCTAAAGTGTATTGCTTCCAGCTGGCAAATAGTGACATTACCAAGTTCAACTCTCACAATAAACAGGGAAGAAAAAGGTTTATTGCTTGAATTGCCTTCAACTACATGTAGGTGCAGTTAAGAAGGTAATCTGGGCTGCAATGTGAATATTTAATTCCTTCAGCCCTCTCAGTGTTGCTGCAGGCCATGCGACAAGACAGTTCTGCACCCAGACAGTTCTGACTCCTGTAAAAGCATGTCAAACTAAGCAGACATCTGACACAGTTTAAGAACTGTGTTCATAGTTAAAACATTTTCTTCAGATTAAACTTATCAATAATGCTAATACTTTCAGCATGAAAAAAGCTACAATCCCTTAAAAGCCGAGCGAGCAATTTATCAGCTGTTAACTTCAAGACATAATCTTTGGTTGCAATGTACATAATTAATTTTATGATGTAGCAAAACTATGCCTTTGCTCTCTTGTGTCTCTACAAACTTCTGATCATCCCTGGGTATTAAACTGCAGGAGATGCTCCCAGCGATTTAGTGAACGCAATATGAAATTATATAAATGTGAATTAATATATGGCTACTGCAGCAGTATAGCTTTTGCAAGAATTAAACTAGAAAATGCTAGATATAGATGAAGTCGTAGTGAGACTGCATACACGTATTTTTCTATTCCATTTAAAATCTTTGATGACAAGGCTGTTTTCACCTCCCTGGAAGTACAAAAGTAGTTTCCAGATGATATTCCTTTAATTTTTAAAGCACATTATTTTGTTATTTTGTTTTTTAAGTCATGAGCTGTTTATGTTTATTATAGTTACAGAATGGGATCATAAACTGACTCATGTAGGCAGGGAAATCCAGAGAGATCTGCTCCAGCCTCCCAGTCACTGCAGAAACAGCAAGAGAAGGCCGCTGATGATCCCATTTATCTCAGTTTCAAGTCCCTCCACGGACAGATATTCCATAGCCCCTTTGGGTAACTTCTGGTGTTTGACATCCTGGCTGTGTAAACATTTCTCCCAATATCCAAAGTACTTTTTTACTGCTGCAGCTGCTGACAGCCATTGCCTCTCATCCTTTCTCTTTCTTCAGAGAAGAACCTGGTTCCATCTTCTTTGCACACAGTCTCCCACTAGACAGATAAGGCTGCAATGAGATCTTCCCCTCTCCTGAGCTGGCTCCTACCCAGACTGACCAAACACAGGCCACAAGCTCCAGCCCTTTGACCATCCTGGTGTCCCTCTGCCACACTCACTTCAGTATGTCATTGTCCCTCTCAAAGTGGAGAGGCCAAATCCAGACACGGTGTGTGAGATGCGGTCTGAGAAGCACCAGGGGGGAAGAATCACTTCTCTGGAGCTGCTGGCAGCATGCCTGCCAATGCAGCCCAGCGTGGGCTTGGCCTTCTTCCCTGCAAGAGCACACTGCTGACTCATGTTCATCTTGTTCACCAGCACCACCAGGTCCACTGTGTAACACTTCAGGAACAACTTCAGGGGTGTGCATAATGTGGTAGTGGAAAAAAACACCTCACCGTATTAAAAATAGAGCTGCTTGAGAGACAAGGCAGTTCTACAACATCCCTGCTGCTGTGGAACTCATTTCACACTTGGGAACCACAGATTAAAAATGTGCACTAGAGAGCCAAACCTCTGCAGGCAGATGTATGCAGAATAACGAAATGGTTTGTGTTGGAAGGGACCTTAAAGGTCATATAGTTCTAGCCCCTCTGCCATGGGCAGCAACACCTTCCATTAGACCAGGCTGCTCAAAGCCCCATGCAACCTGGTCCTGAACGCTTCCAGAAACAGGGCATCCATAACTTCTCTGAGCAACATGTCTCAGTGTCTCATCACCCCACAGCAAAGGATTTATTCTTAATACCTAATCTAAGCACACTCTGAGTTTGAAGCAATTGCCCCTTGTCTTAGAACTACATACCCTTATAAAAAGTCCCTCTCCAGCTCTCCTGCAAGCCCCCTTTAGGTACTGGAAGATACCTAAGGTCTCCTCGAGCTTTCTCTTCTCCAGGCTGAGTAACCCCAGGTGTCTCAGCCTGTCTTCGTCGCAGATACATTAAAAGAAGTAAAAAAATAAAAAGATAATATTTTTTATGTCTCCTTGAGTCTGACAACTAGCACAACATGAACGTGTTGACTGAAAACAGTGTATTTAGACCCTGATACAAAATCTACATCATGTGTAACTTTGAAACATTATTATGGGCAAGCAGCGATATGGACCTCAAAAAATTAAATTCAATAAAATATAATAAACACCATTCTGCATAACAATGTTTCCAACAGAATGACTAATTACAACTGAATGCTGTCCTTTTGGGAAAATGTATCCCTTCTATCCAACCAATTACCACTGCTTCCCTGTTCTCAGCACTCCTACACACCATGGTCTTTCTGTATACACAAGCTCCCGTGGGACTTTCATATCACTGGGTTATGTGTTCCACTTCCATACAAACAATTACTCATAGATTCTATAGTTATTTTAACAAGCTATGATTTGTGTAACACTGAATCCATAAGTAAAACAAATGAGTATTCTACTTCAAATATTTCAGTGCTTCCTATTCATGATATTACTGGACCAGCTCCACAGAGATTAACCTTAAGAAGCGAAGCATAACAACTGTGTAAGATTTGCCTAAAATGAATTTTCATTCCCCCAAAATGGTTTAATACATACTGCCAGCAAGCCCTTCTGAACATCAACACTGCATTCCAGAGTGACAGGAAAGAATTTGCATTCATGTGCATCTCTGAATAATTACAGCTGCTTGGGTAGGAAATCTGTATGGTACTAAGGAACCCTGCTGTAGGGGGGAAAAATTCACTTGAGTTGCTCCTAAGAGATAGAACTGAATGTGCAGATCTCAACTAAGGGTTTCACTGAGATCTCTCTCAGGGTTCCAAATTGACAAGAAATATAATATTGAAAGTTAAGCCTCTGAAACAATACAATGCAAGCTGGTCATACACAAGGCCAGAAGATCAACAGTACAACCTGCATGGCATATTTCTCTCCAGGCAGAATGATTTGGCACAGTTGTAGGATTTCCTACGGAAGCTACATCCTTAAGTCTTGATTCACTGATGAATGTTTACACTTCCTGTTTGGATAGCATAGCAAAAAAACAGATTTAGCACAAAGGCAACCTTCACCCATCATGGGGCTCTATGGGAAACAAATTATTTCAGAGTGCCTAAGCTGAGACATTTAATGGGTGTGCTTTCAGTATACAGAGCCTTCTCTACAAAATATTTGATCACTTAGTATACCACTAGAAAACTAGATAAACTTTTGTCAAAATGTAACAGGCAAGATTTTAATCTTGAATTAAATATTTCATAGCACAAAACAGTAGAATTGTGCTAGAAATAATTTTTAAATCCCACTCTTTTTAAATCCCAATAGTTGAATGAATGTTTAGTGAACTTTTATAGCTGATATTCCCTTCCCCCGCCCACCTAATCGTAATGAAACAATACGAAGAAGATGCTTTATCGGTGAGTCAGGCAGCAGAGATCTGAGCAAGGTCCAGACAGCTACGCAGTGCGGAGCTAGCACCATCCACAGAAGAAACACGGATGTTTTCCATTTACATTCCCTAGCACTGATCCTGGAAGTGAGAGATCAGTGCTGCTAGCTGGAGGCCAGGATTCAGGGAGCGAGCAGCCAAACGCTGTGCCCCCGGTGCGGCGCGAGCCTCGCTGCTGCCGCTGCCACCGCGCCACAGCCTTCGTGCCATCCCACTCTCTGGCTGGCCTGATTGAGAACAGATGTGGCCAGATCACTCATTTTCAATTATCAAACAAAGGCTGAAAGTTGCGCTTCCAAAATGAAAAGCTGGCACACTATTTATCTGCTTCCTTACCAAGCCTTTGCTATATTTAGCTTTGGGCATGAGGAAAGAGAAGATACTCCCGAATTAAACTAACCTCCCCACTAAACCCCAAAACCTCTGAAGATATTTTTAAAGAGTCACACATTCAAATGCCAAGGCTTGAAATGTAGCCCTGCCACGCATTTTCTTTTCTTAGTGGCTCACAAAAGGTTAGTCCAGGTATGCCCCCTGGAAGAACATTCCTGTGATCCAGATGAGGCAACTGCATCTCCCTCAAATGAGCCAAAGAAATAGCTTTAATCAAGGTCTCTTGCTCCACAGCCCCACCTTCAAATCACCTTTCTTTCACAATGCAGCATATTTTTCAGCCTGTTTTCTAGGAAGACTAGATTGAAGGCACTAGGCAGAAGCCAAAATGTCTGTTTCTGAAAGTGCCAGCATCAGGTTAGTTCTCGCGTGTCCCAAACTTGCTCTTTTTTCTGTTAATATGCCAAAAACACATTGCTGTTGCTATGCAGCTCAACAAGGTAGTTTAAAAAAACCCACATCACACATCAAAAACCACAATGAAGCCTCCCACCTACAGGATGTTTCTGAAACCCACGGAGGCTGGGTGCAAATTAGGCGTTCTCAGACCTTTATGGAGAGAGCACTTGGGTGTAAGCTGAGGAGTTCGTGCTCTCTGAAAATTACCTCAATTTCCTTACACAAACTGGGCTGTCTGTAGAATGTTTTCTGCCCTCTATCCCCAATCCCCAAAAAGCTACCTCCCTCTTAGACTGATTTAAACAAATACCTCCAGCCTCCAAAACACTATGAAGGTATTTCCTTCAAAGAAGATCTAAATCCAGGTCAACAGAGATATCCCAATTAATGCAGGCAGGGACTATCTAGGTTTCAGACTACTGATGCAGTACTGAGCAGAGTCATCCTCCTAACCCTCAGAGACTTTTACATGCACTCACATCTGATTCCCAGTTATCTTCAGTTTCACCCTGTGCTTTTTGAGAAGTGGATCTGCCCAGCAGAAGATTCTCACCAAAACAGCCCTCTCTAGGCAGAGTACTTCCTAAGCAGAAAACAAGATTAAAGAAGAACAGCAGTGGCAGCAATAGGAAGACAGCTTTATGAAAGTGAAAGAAGAGAAAATAGAGGGTACCTAAGCTGACAGGAACCAAGGAAAGGTTTCTGCCACGGCTCCTCTTTAATGCTGGCTAGTAAGCTACGGGCTCTAAGTCATCAGGATGGTCTTCTCCCTCATATAACTATCTTGTTGCAATCCAGATGCTTGGCAGACAGGGGGGTTATTACAACTACAACTTTTAGAAAAGCATAGGCCAAATTTATGGGGCGTAATTTATGTTAGTTTGTTGATTGTTTTTTATCTAAACATTTGTTATTGCCTTTTCCCTGCTTTCAATGAAATCTAGGGCAAAATTCTCATAATCTGCAATAAAACTGTTAGGTCAAGAGCAAATGCCTCTGGAAAGAAATATTCACTTGCTGATATATTTAATAGCATTCGCTTTGACTGGTGTTTACTGTTTCAGAAGTCACGCCTATCTGTACTGTGAAGTGAGAAGACAACTCACTGCTTTTCCTCTGTATCATCTTGTCAGTTCGCAGGTTTGGGCCTTTTCATATTAATTTTATCAACACAAATGGTCTCTCTTACTTCAGTTTAACTACCTGTTTACCATATTCAGTGGAACCTAATTCTGGAGCAAGAAGTTCCTTCTGCCCAGAGTAAGGCAAAGCCATAGGTCTCGCTTTGAAGCCTGAGTAAAGCCACACATGTGGAAGGCACAGAGTCACCAGAGACAGGGGCAGCTCCTGCAGAGGGAAGGATGCTCTCTGCTGCCCAGAGCCAGCCTGCATCCGGCAATTCACTGGGAGCTCAGAAGGCAAAGACCAAAATAGATTTCGCTAAAATGTAAATCTCGACTTTCAGCATGGAAGATATCAGCTCATACTGCTGTAAAAGGCAGCCAGATATGCTCTGTAACACCCCACAACTTAATCCAGCAGGGGGTGAGGAAATCAGCACTGCTGGCTAGCTTTCATTATTATGCACTGCACCATCACTCATTTGCTTACACAATGATTTCTAGAATGAAGACAACACTTAGGAAAAACATATATTTATAACAGATAACATTACAAAGGTCTATGTTCATAGATAAAAACTAAAACAGAAATACTCTTTCCTTTTAGTCTAGTGATTTTAAGAAAAATAATCAGGAAGTCAGCCCCTTCCCCTCTGCTTCGCGCAAGTTCTGGGTATAAAACTAAATATAGCCAGGGAATGAAGGACCAGAAAACCATTTTTCTAGCAACACACGGAGACATAGCGGAAGTTAAGCACAGTATCCTGCAAAGGAAGGTACAACAGTTTGTCTCATTAGGACCAGGGTGGTTTAGACTAGGTATGCCATTTGAACCTAAAAGTGTTCACTCTTAATACTTAAGCTTTTAAAAATATGATGAGCTGATCAACCACACAAGGAGTCTGGCAAAAGAACCACTACAAACATGTCTTATTTAAAAAAAAAATTAAAATACTCCACACTGCTGTTGATTTGGTTTCTCATTGAATTTTTTCAGACATCTTTGAACACAGAAGTAAAACTATCATTAAATGTAATGCCATTCTCAGAAATTACCCCAGGTGTACTTCGGGCCAACAAAAAGACACTTCAGGACCAAATTTTAAACAGTCTCCTGATCTGAAGCTCATGAAACAGCATTTCACTTGAGCAATAGAGATTGATTACACTTATTAACTCCGAAAGGTAACATCACCCTGCGACTAAATTTTATGCCAAAGTGGCTGGTTTCCATTTACCAGCTAAGTAAAGCTGGATGAGAAACCTAACACCTTGGGCCTGTATGTCCCAGTCTGCAAAATGTAATATGTCCTCTAGAAGACTTGGGAAAACTATTTGTGGCTTTGCATACAGAGCACATGGCTGGGACTCGTGGTATAGGCTCAATTCCCTGCTGCATCCTCAACTCTGTGGATAACTTACTCCTTCCATGTCAGCTTCCTAGTCTGTAAAATGGTACAACCTGCAGCTGTTTTTAAATCTGCTTTGGGAGCTGGCTATCAAATCTTTGGTAAAACCTGGTATTAGAAATAGCAAAGGGGTTTTTTTAGGTCTGAGAATATCTAACCTGATGAACACAAATTTTCTGATCATTAAAGACTACTTCTGTTTTAAAATATTTATGAAACAGAACATGTTAGAAGTTGCAAAATGAGAAAGCATTTCTGTTACTACAGGAGAGAAGGACTGAAAGGTATATATTGAACCTCTGTACACAAGGTAGATGAAGGCTAACTAAGGAGCAAAGCTGCAGGACGCAGAAGTGTTTTAGCTTTGTACAACTGCTCATCTGCTGTCAAGCTCCAGGGTGTGTTTAATAACATATTTATTCCATATTCCTAGATGGAAGAAGCCAGCCCAACAATCAGAGGCATAGCAACTTGATGTGTCATATGGTGAGGTCGTACAAGCTGCTCCAGAAGTCTGGAATGGCACTGACAGTCCAGCGTGGCAGCAGGCACTAAAGTGATGGAATTCAGCTGCTGTACCCAGTGGTCTCCTGCTGCCACTCACACTGAACAAGGACCAAACTTGCCCAGCTACTAAAGGTTGTCATGACAGTTAAAAATCATTTTTTCCAGTATCAAGGAGAAGTTTCCCCACAGTTTTCATGTATTTTCTGTAACATTTCCCTTCTGTTATGTTTGACATTTACTTCCTAAAGGACTTTAGGTATAGATGGAAGCAAGTTAAGTGTCATTCTCCCTTTCTCCTGGAGAGAGGAAGAAATCAACATATATGGGAGTTATGACTCTGCAGAACATGCTAAGTTTTCAAAAGGAGAAACACAACCTAAATAGAATTCCCCAGTGGAAATTTTTATTTGTGCATTAAAGGTTTATTTCTGAAATATACTGAACTGGATCACTTATTTACTGCCCAAAAAAACCCATGCAATGCTAGCATCACTAGTTCTGTATTCCTTTATATTGCTCTACAAACCCCTAAAAGACTAAGGAGTACTTCCGTACTTTCATCTATTCGGATGGAGGGCATCTTCATAATTTCTGGAAAACTGGGCAAGTGATACAGTTATTCCTGTCACCATGTGCAGAACAAATGTCAAAAATGTTCACAAAATGTCTTTTCTAGACATAGTTCAGTGTGTGATATGACAGGCAAAAGAACAAGAAAACTGAGTTACTGATGACTGCAGAAAAGCACATATGAACCTACTGAAAAAGAAGAATGGAGAACCCCATGTAACAGAGGTTTTCCAAAGAACTCTTCTGAAGGAAACAAGTTAACAATCAGTGGTAACTATGACATGACAGAATAACTAAAGGTACATGCATGATCTTGCAAATCTATCTCATTTTTCTGCTTAGCTCTATGATGGAAATGCAGCTTTCTCCTAAAACAGAATCTTGTACTACTCAGCTGAAATTTAGATATAGGAAGTGAGAGCTCCAGGCTTTCTGCAAGTAGAAATAGGTCCTTGCAAAAGCAATTTTGCTACTTTGTGCTAAATGTGTGCACTGGGGCTCCACTGAACAAAGTATAAACAATTTCAGAGAGAGACACAGACTAAATTTCGTGCAATTCAAACTAACCACACATTGGGATCTCCGACGCATTTCACGCTCACCAGTCAGCGTGTGATCAACAATGAGATTCACTGTTAAGGTTATTAATGGCCAAATGCCGGTAGCAGCCCCGTTATTCCTCAGCAGAATAAAAATTACCGTGATTTTCTTCAGACAAACACGCCAAGTCATCCACGTTTGTTTTCATATATTCGAGCTTACAACTCGCCACTTTAGTCAGATATTTGAGAGCAGCATCATTTCCTGCTGCTTGAAAATCAGCTTTAAGGGGCGTGTTCTCTGCAGAGGCACTGCTTGCTGTCATCCAGGCAGCATCTAAAATAACTGTATATTGACATAAGGAGCCACCGGCCGTGTTATCGCCCTTCGAGTCGGCAGCAAGGAGCACATCAAACCAGTTGCGTTCCGGGCTGCGCCGCGACCCTTATCAAACAATGCAAACAATTTTAATGAGCTTATCTGCCGGAACATATTGTCAGAGATGTTAATGCAGAAGCGCTGCCAGCAACGCATGCCAAACGATTCATCAAAAATGCCTACAACTGCGACAAAAGAAGGGTGTCCCCCCCAAAAGAGAGGCGATAAACAAACACAAAATGGGGCTGGCGGGGAGCGGGGGGCGGGGATGGAGCCGCCCTCCCCCGCGCAGGCACCGGGAGAACTGTCACCCCCGCCCCGAGGAGCGGGGGGTGGCTGTCACCTCCGCACCGGCGGGCGGGGGGCGGGCACTGCCCGGTGCTCGGTTCCCGGTGCGGCTCTGCCGGCCGGGCAGGGGCTGCCCGCGCCCCGCCATCCGCGGCCGCCGCCTCCCTCCGAGATCCGCAGCGAGGTGCTGCGGCTCTTTTCCAAGGGGAGCTGGCTGCCTGCGCGGGGCGCGTTCTTGTCTTCCTTTTTATTTCCCACCCCTCCTTTTTTTTTTTTTTTTCCTCCAGATAAAATCCTCTTAAGGAAGAAATTTCTAGTCCCAACCTAGAATTTAAGGAGCACTGAACCACAGGGGAGAGAAGTGTCCGGCCAAGGCTACCTGCCCAGAAAAAATGAATGAGCTCTGCTGAGAAGAGCCTGCCCATGGACAAGCAGAGACTGTGCTGGAAATGCAGGCACTGCCACAGCAGCTCTTCACAGCCATTCCCTCTGCCCTCCTGCCAAGGGGGCTCCAGCAACACACCCCTGACTGAGCACACAGCCTTCCCCAGAGGATGCTCTCACAGAAAAAAATCTCTCTCTCTGGTTCAGTTTGTGGTGAATTTAGTTTCAATTCTCAGAACAGGCTGAGAAAATATTCTGTCCAATACAAATGGGCTCAATCGGAATAGCCTTTCAAAATGCTTCTGAATTTAAGTGAAAGTTATAAAATG